>VOPJ01000240.1:0-22721 GCA_014673585.1 Semibalanus balanoides
AGTTAATCAACCCGCGCTTGACCGGGGAACAAAAGATGGACCGGGGAACAACCCACACCCTGACGAGTTTTGGCGATAACTCACAACAAATTTGCGCTATCAACGTGAAACTTTCAGTACCTTCTTCCACATCAATTTGACATCTTCTGTGAAAAAATCGTCGAACAATTTTTTCAAATATTAAATATTTTGTGACGTCACTACACACGAGTTTGACGATAAAATCAGACAAACTTAAACTGGGTATGCATAGACCACACTGTTATTACAATGTATGCCAAATTAAAACAAAAGGTAGACAAAGTCATGGCCTACAATTTGGCCATCTTGAAGTTCCGATTTTTTGTTTTCTTTTGAACATTTTTTCTCAACATTGGGAAAATGGTCAGAAATCAATTATTCAAAAATGCTTACAAAACGGAATATATGATAGGCAACAACATATGATAAATACCCAAATCAAAATGTGAAAGCAGTATCTTTATTTTTGAGTGTGTAATGGATTTCCTAAGTAAGGTAAGTGGTAAGTGATGACGTAATATTATGAAATGTGTTTTTTTACAAGATTAAAGACAAAATTATTGTCGGCAACGTATTTCTGGGATAAAACTGGTCTTTAACAATTTTATATTTGTGTTAAGAATTTATCCATTTTAAAATTTTGCCTCATTTTGCCTAAATTTGACATCAGCTTGACCGAAATAACTGCATTAAAATAGCCTTAGATGGTACATTGACTAACACTATCTATTTATACGCATAAAACAGTTTTTAAAACATGTGTCGCATCAACTATTCGATTTTTCAGGAGTGTTTCCTTTTTGATACCTTGACTTGCCTTGCCCTTTGCCCAAAGTATACTTTTTGCTCATGTGGGTGTGTGTATTATATCTTTAGGGAGCAATTTGGGTGATCATGGTCGCAATCGAAGGCTCTGGATGGAAAATATGGTGCCTTCAAGTATAATGTCTTTATTATGAACTTTGACCCGACCTTGACCTGATTTGTGTCCTCATTTAAAAACAAATAAATGAGTACGCTATGGATGCTTCTCAATAAAAGCTTTCGAACACCGCCTTGCACGTCTTGCTACTATCATCGGTTCCTGAGATAACGAGGGGTGCAATATTTGCAGCCAGGTCAAAGGTGTTTGCATAAGTCCCCGGTCAAGCGTGGGTTAAGAAAAGATAGTTTATAAATAAATTTGTAGTTATCACATTTTTTACTTCAATAAATCAAAAAAAAAAAACATCACATACATTAATTTAATAACAAAAATGCAAATGCAATTTTTTAATGCAATTGGTTAGATAAAAATAGCAAACATGTTACGCATTTGTACGCTTGCACCATATGAGCAGCACATGTTAAAGTTCATAGATCATTTTGTTACAAAGTTCAGATTAGCTAGTTATTTACTTCTTTTAAACCCTCGCCCTGGTTGGGGGTTTATTTTGACCCCCTGATGTTTTTCTTTTCCAAAATGGCGGGAAGACGGTAGCGCGCAGTGACGCCAAATTTCGTACAGCTGTTTGATCATCAATTTTCCACACTTTGTAAAAAATATGTCTTAAGGTCATCTCAGGTCAGGTCATCAGGTCACGTCAAGTGACTCTGTCTTCCAAAATGCTTGCGATCGTGACAAAGACACAGTTTTTATCCGAAATATTTGAATCTTGCAGGATTTCATAAGACTACAAGTACCTACAATTAGTTCATCTCGGATTTTGTGGCATTGGTGACCTGAGGCCAGATCAATTTTCTGACCTCCCCATAAGTGAACGGGAAAATATACAAATGCTTGCTATTTAGAGAAAATGCATTGTATCAGGCTGATTCTTTCATAATCATGTTATTTTGCTCATTCTAAATGACCAAGGTGCAACTGTTGCTCAGTGATCTCTGCAAGGTCATCTGAGGTCAACTGAGATCATCAGCAAGTTTTTGCTAGTAACTCTTGATATAATAAAGATAGAGGCGAGCGGAAAACAGCATTGTGTTCGTCTCATCTAGCCGCGTCGCACCATATGCAATATGACCTGCCTGGGTCACCAAATGACCTTGACATAAGGTCCAATTTTAAAGTTTATCTTAAATGGTCACCATATATGTTATTCTGAGCGCCTTGACGAGACAAACACGTTGGTGTTAATGTAATTACTATATCATTTTTAGATAGAAAGACATTCAGGATAACAAGTTTAACACAAAATGACATTTTTGACCTTTGATGACCTCTGGAGCCTAAACTATTGATCTGAGTTCATTTTTGAGGACACCCAATGCAATTTCATTTTGTATGAGCCTTCGATTTTTTTTTAAATTTGTTTGTTCCTAGTAGTTAACGTACAGCTGTTTAGTTAACGAGATATATTGGGGTTGTTCGAAGCAAAGTCCAAAAAGAATGAAATTTGATCTTTGATGACATGTGGCGACCTCAATATAAACCTGAGCAAAAAAAAATATAAAAAAATGTAACCTCGAATGTCCATGTCGCGAGCTTTCGAACGTTTTTTTGTGTGCGTTTTTCTATCCCTTTTGGTTTTTGAGTTAGGCGGGGTGTTATTTTGACCCCCCTCCACCCACCATGGCGAAAATGTCTCGGAGGCCCACCAGGGCGCGGTTTAAAGGGTGTGTGCCTACTCACATTGGTCATGTGGTGTTGTTGACACTAGTCTGTAGAACATAATTTTCTGAATTTAGCCATGTACTTCATTTCCCCAGAATCACTTTAGTTGCTGAGAATATTCAAAGTCGCAATCATCATACTGGCAGTATATTAATTATCAATAGTCGCCAGAGAGCTTTCGCACTAGCAGCAATGTCTTAATTACAACGCTAGCAATATTGTTAGCTCTGGCCAGTGCACCATTATAGGTAAGCATCTTCGCTACTATGTTTAAGTGACGTCGTTATGAGTTTTTGAAACCAAAACAAATGCAAAACAGAATATAAGTAAAAATTCAACTAAAGGGGCTCCAAGTCGTGAATTATCGTAACCAATAATCAAGCAAGTAGCTTCTTACCGTAATACAAATATATTTGACATTTCAAAAGAGTAGGCACACTCCCTTTAACCTGCGCCCTGATGGGCATCCGAGACAACTGCGCTTTTGTTGAAGTAATAAGTGTCTCCTACAGATCCCAATATGTAGCGTGCGCCGATGCCAATAACATCTTTATTTGAGAAGAATATATTGATTACATTTGTTTACATTATAAATATTGCTTACGAAACTGTCTTCAACATAAAAGACAGACTTAATTAAGCACGGACATCGAGAAAGTTCACAGAATGTGCTAACAAAAAACAACACTAAATTACCACGGAATCGAGTGCATCAGCAAAGGCAGGGCCTCTCTATTATATATGATCTCTATGGTTGACCTAAGGTCAGGTCGAGCTTGTAACCTTCCTATCACATGACAAAGGGAAAATATTGAAGCATTTCCCTTAAAAACTACGCACTAGATCAGACCAATTCATTTAATATTGCTTTATTTGAGCTAATAAGTGATGATCCCCGACCAACTGCTAATCAGTGACCAGTGACCACTTGCAAGTTGCAAAGTCAGCTGAGGTCAAGGTCATCTGACGTCATCAGAGTTTAACAGCTGGTTTTTGACGTAAATTCAGAAAAAAAAACACAGATTGAAACGTGGAACTGTAACCACTGTGCATGTTCATTGTTCATCTTAACAAAAATACTGTTTATGTATATATTTATGCAAAACTAGGTCATAATTTTTTGATGGGATGGGACTTGAAGACCCAAGCAGGACCCATCAGAGCTCATGCAAAGCGAAGCATGTTGCGTGGAGCCTGACCCCACCGTCCGATAGTGCAATTCCAGTAAACGGCAGAATTTCGAGACGAGAGTCGACGCCCGGCCCGCTGGCTTCTAGACGAGAGTCGTCGCCCGGCTCGCTGGTTTCGAGACGAGAGCCGTCGCCTAGCTCGCTGGTTTCGAGACCAGAGCCGTCGCCCAGCTCGCTGGTTTCGAGACGAGAGCCGTCGCCCGGCTCGCTGGCTTCGAGACGAGACTCAGCGTCCGGCTCTCTGGCTTCGAAACGAGAGTCGCCGCCCGGCTCGCTGGCTTCGAGACGAGAGTTGCCCCCCGGCCCGCTGACTTCATCTGACACTGAACACGGCGGGCTGTCCATGTGCGTCACGGCAACGTGCCGGGGTGTGACGTCATGTTGACCGTCACGACCCACAAACACCGACGGTGTCAAGTGGCGTCGACGGATCTTGACATCCTCCAGCTGCGTCTCACAGCTTCCGACAGCTCTCTCGGGCTGTCCCGGAGGACACTCGGGCTGCCCCAGATGTGTTTATGTCTGGTAATACCAGTGCAGCAATGCAGACACTTGGAACTTTGACTGGCGCATCACCAAGCCCCCAGCATACATACGTGCTCTGCTCAGATGCATGAACTGCGCACTGGAGCCGAACTGTGCAAAATGTTTATATCAGGGCAACGGTAATTTCCAGTTTGAGAGCCATGGAAAACTTCGAACTGGAGTTCGACTATGACTCTGGAAACTCCAGTCCGTTTATTGGGAGGATAAACAGCTGCTGGTATAGTAATTCTCGCCAAGTCAAGCTTAGGCATCACAGGCAAGCAGCAGCAGCAGGCGAGCAGCAGCACTACCAGCAAGTCACGAATGCGGCTTCTGGTCTCCTTCTACTGGCTCGTTGAGTGCTGGATGGCAGACAGTGCCGGGAGCACGACGGCAGTCTGTCTCAACGCGCCTGCAGAGGATGGAGGAGCGGCTGATCGCAGCTGGCGGCGCGCATGGGAGACGCTCCACCACAGTGGACAGCGCAGCTGGCGCGCTGACAACAGCGTGGCTTCCAGCTGTACAAGGAAATGGCCAGTCAGTCGGCTATACGGAGACCGTGGCGGACGCTGAAGGGAGGCCGTGCTGGCAGCCAAGGCTGTACCCGACCGCTGCCCGACTCCGCCGCCGCAGAGCCGGACCTGGTCAGGCACCATCAGCCAGGAGATCGCCAGTCGGAGCACTGCTGCAGGCGCAGCTGAACGACACGCAGCACGGCTGGTGGCGCTGCTGGAGGAGGCGCGTCCCGCCGCCACGGAGCCGGCAGCGGCACGCACCACACGTCATCGTGGAGCGGTGCAGCTTCCCGGACCAGTTCCAGACGTCTGACGAGTGGCGGCCGGCGACTGCGCCGCCGTCCAGCAGCGACACCGGCGCAGCGGCGTCTACACCATCTTCCCGACCGTCTGCGGCAACGGCGGCGGCATCCGCGTCTTCTGCGACATGGAGACGGACGGCGGCGGCTGGACGGTGCTCATGAGAGCGCGCAGACGTGTCCGATCACAGGACTTCAACTCGCTGGGAGACTACAAGTGGGGCTTTCGGCACCTCAGTGGCGAGTTCTGGCTGGGCAAACGAGTACATGAACCTGCTGACCAGCATGGACCAGATGCAGCTGCGCGTTGACCTGAAGGACTGGGACAATGGCTCTGCTGTCGCCACCTACACGCCATTCTCAGTGGGAACTGAACAACAGAAGTATCAGATGAAAGGTCGGCAAATATACTGGCAACGCTGGAGATGCCCTCAAGCAGACAAACAATGCAAAGTTCTCCACAAAGGATCAGGACAATGACACTTGGAGCAAGCACTGCGCAGAGCAGTTCAAGAACGCCGGCTGGCACAAGGCTTGTAGTTTACATGCTACTCTTCTTGGCCCATACATGAACAAAACCATGAAGACGGTACACATTGGCATCACTTGGCATCCATGGAAAGGTTACAAGTACTCGCTGAAGAACGCCGAGCTGAAGATCAGGCCGGTCAACTACATGACCTGGTCACAAACTGGCCAATGAGGGCGCCAGGGAAGTGACCAGAACATGGCGCGTGGCTGCTGCTGCTGCCTGCTAGTTGCGCTGTGCATCAGCTCATGCTTTTGTAGAGGCAATTGGCAGTGAAATGCTGCACGCGAATGCCTTAATTCTTGTATGACTGTGCTATTATACTGTTGTACTTAATTGCTCATGTAAAATGCTTATAGCTAATGCGTGCCAGGCTACCCTTGTGATAGTAGTAACCGCAAGCTGTATGCAGTGCTATATCACCTTAACGATATTTCCGTTGGAATTATGCGAGCGTACCAAAATCACTCGTTTGCCGGTAATGCATATGATGTATGTAAAACTGATTTGATTTGCTGTTGCTGTTTTTGCTGCCCAATAAATAAACTGTTATAAATTTTGCTGTGTATGCGTTGGATTCGGATGTTTCCAGCACAGCGAGTTTCTCATAAACTTTGGTAAAGTACTACGCTGATTTTTTTAGAACATTTTTCCGGCTCCCGCCGGTGGTGTATTTTACATAATTAACAATTTGTCGAACAGTCACACTAAGTCCTGAAGCAATTTATGCTGACTGATCCAGAGGGAATCCCAGGTCCTCATACATTTTATGCAGAGTGATCCACTAGGATCAACAATCTTCATTCATTTTATACCAGGGGATCCACTGGGATTCTAGATCCAACTTTGGAATCCAGGCACAAGTCTGGATAGGATGTGTCCGTGGTTACAGAAGTTTGACCCTATTGACCATCCTCAAACATTGAAGCGGCAAGGCATTAAGTATCTAAATTTAATGTCAGCTTTCCATTAAGCTTTCAATTCAAGGAATAAAAAAACATACATATCAGGGGTGGAACTTTATTCTCTTGAGGACGGCCCAAGCCCCCCACAATGATTTCAAATTTTAACATTAGGCCAATGGCATTGCATGGTAAGAAAGAACTGAGTTAAATCTATAAAATTAACATTAGAGNGCCCCCCCCCCCGAGCGATTTAATAAAGTTCCGCTTGTGATCTCGGTGCTGGGAACAACTGACTCGGAAGTGTTATGTGAGAGTGTCAAGGGGGCCGTTACAAAGGCCAACCCCGTCAAACCCATCAAGTAAAGTCAAGTAAAGTGCTGGGTTAATAATTACAGTTCCGAATATTGTTTGACATTTTCGCCGAATGGTTTGTCTGAAGGAGGTGCCACCCAAATAGCTGCAACTCCAAGGCAACAATGTTTCCAAACAATAACAGCTACTCATTCCGTTCATTCTGTTTATCATGCAACTGAGAGACTGTTTCCTATTCAGATTGTCAAAATAGATGTAAAAATGATCGATAACATGCCAATTATTTATTTTTAGAGCAAAAAAGATATCAAAGAAGAATACAAGCTATTCAGCACGTGTTACACAGATTTTGTCAACAAATGCAAGTGTTTATGGATCGTAATGCTGAAGCCAATCAAGAAGCCAATGAGAAGAACACTACATAGAAGTGATAATGTACTCTAGGATCCAATAACACTTTTGTTATTGGATCATGCCGTATTTGCCGTGGTCGTGAGCAGTCGCATGTTAGGTTAGACTTGTTAACACATTTAATGGACTTGCGCCTGAAATATTTATTATTAAACTCGCCTTCGGCTCGTCCAATAACACATCTTTTGCAGGCGCTCGTCCATTCAATTATATATTGCATCGTTCTGAGACAGTGGGGTGAGAACAAACGAGAACGCGTTAGCCGTCTGCCAGCCTTCGGATATTCTGCTACTACCAAAATTGTAAGTTGACGGTCTGCCACCGGAAATAATTTGAATTTTGAACACAAGTAGGTAAACGCTTCCCATCATGCAACAAATGAGACAACTGCCCAATGACGAGCTTCACTGTTTGGCTCGCTATCAAGAGATGCTTCCACCAGATCTAACTGAAAATAACAATTTAGCATGCATTGCAAGGCATGCATTGTCTGGTCTGTATGCCTTTAGTACTTCATTTATTAAAAACCAACTAGTCCAGTTGTGACACAAAACAACCGTTAAAATAAAGAATACGTGATAGAAATGATGATAGAACCGAACGACCATTCTTCTCACTCCCCTTGTCCCTCTCTCCATTCATTACCTCTGCCCCCCCCCCCAGCTCGTCCCGGCCGCTCCGTGTCTGTCGCCCGGCACGCAGCGTCGCGTCGTCCGTCTCCCGCCCGTCACGGCCAATGTCAGGCGGTGACGGTACCGGCACCGGCGCCGGTCGGTCGCGCCTCGTGCCAGCCGCCGCTCGGTGACTCTACTCGCCGGCACGTCACGGGATCGAATCCGAGTCACGCGTCTCAACCGGCCCGGCCACGGCCGCCGCAGCCGCGTCCGAGGCTCAGCGTCCACTGCCTCGCGGCCGGCCGCTGCCAGCGTTTGGCGACGCCCCTGTAAAAATAGCGGCCAAGCTCCGTGCCAAGCCCTTACACAAGTAGTGCCAAGGCTAGCTGGGCGAAGGTGTTAGGTTCGTTTGCGGCTGAGCTGGCCCAGATACGCGGCCGGGTTGATACCTCAGTGTTGGAGTCGGTGCGTGCGCTGCCGTCTGACCTGTCGTCCCCTGCCGGCCTTCTGTCGTCCCCTGCCGGCCCTCTGCTGGCCCTCTGCCGGCCCTGCCGGCCCTCTGCTGGCCCTCTGCCGGCCCTGCTGGCCTCTGCCGGCCCTCTGGCGGCCCTGCCGACCTTGCTGCTGACCGTACAGGAGCGGCCGCTCGGGCTGCGCCGGCTCCCAGCTCTGACAGACCGACGGCGGCGCTCGCCGGTAGACGGCGTGGTCGACAGCTCCCGCGTGACCACCAGCAACCAGAATAGCAGCGCGAGCTGCCGCGGTGGAACCTCCAGTGATCAGTGGTAGCCTTCGGCGGTGAAGGTGGCGGCTTTCACTGCGGCTGGGGTGACCTAGAGTGGCACAAATGTTTGTGAGGAGTGATGAGGTGACGTGATGGCTGTTGTCTGACGAAACTGCTTGGTGTGGAAGCTTAGTGACTGTTGTGCACCAAACCACCTTCAGCCAACGGTGAGACACTCGCTTTGAACGCCTGGTGTCAGTGCGGACTGGTAAAGCTCTTCTCCTCTCTCTGTGCCGTGTCCAGTAGCTGCCGTCATGTCTTCAGAGCCGGTCGGTCGATGTGGCCGGGTAGACGCGAGTCCACTGTCGCTGCAGCAGATCGGCCAGAAGTTCTGTCTGGAGTCGCTGCGCGGCCGTCTGCGGCTGACTCCGGAGCCGGCCGGCCTGTGGCAGCTCCAGCGCTACCTGGCCCAGCTGCCGGCCGCGCTGCGCGCCGAGATGCTGCACGCTGCGCTGGCGCCGGCCGACACCCGCGACCAGCTGACCAACACGGCGCTGGTGCTGCTCAGCGCTGAGGTGGCCGTCCAGCGCGCCGTCTACCTCAGCTTCCCGCGGCCTGGCCAGCCGCCGGCGGCCGACCTACGCATGGTGCTGCGCCACGGCGACGGCCTGCGCCACCTCACCGTCTACGTGCCCGAGGATGGTGCCGAGGCGCGCCGGCTGCTGCGCGAGCTGACGCTGACCTGCGGCCGGCTGCAGCGTCTGCGGCTGCTGGGTGCCACAGACTCGCTGCTGAAGGTGGTCAGCTGGCAGTGTCCGCTGCTGCAGGAGCTGGACGTCAGCGGCTGCACGGCCGTCACCGACACCGGCCTGCGCCACCTGGCCGTGGCGGCGGCACGACGTGAACAGCCGCAGCCGCCGCCGCTGCGCCGCCTCGGCCTGCAGAAGACGGAGGTGAGCGTGGACGGCGTGCTGCATCTGCTGGATACGCTGCCGTTGATCGAGTCGGTCGCCTGCTCGCAGACGGTGGCCATGCTGGAGCAGCTGGACGTGCCGGCCACGTTTGGACTCCGCGAGCTGCCCGAGTTCCAGGCGACCGGCGCGCACCTGCGGAACTTCGCATCGCTGTGTCCGCACCTGAGCTCGGTGACGCTGGTGTTCCAGGAGGCGGGCGTGGCGCTGCAGGACCTGGCGCTGCTGCCGCAGCTGCAGCACCTGACGTTCCGCTGCAAGGAGCCGTACCTGCTGACGCAGCAGGAGCTGGGCGCCACACTGTGGCGTCTCGGCCAGCAGCTGCGCACGCTCGCCATCTCCGGGGACGTGTACGAGACGATCGACGTGGCCCAGGTGGCCATCTATTGCCCCGGCCTGGAGGTGCTGAAGCTGCCCAGCTTGACGCTGTCCGACGGCGATGCAGCGCGCGCGCTGACGACCGGCCGCGGCCCACTGCTCGAGCGGCTGCACACGTTCGAGTACGACTGTCTGTCGGGCGTGACGGCCAGCTGGGGCCGCGACGTGGCCGCCGAGGCAGCAGCCCTGCGTGCCTTGCTGCGCCGCGCCGGCCGCCTTACCACTGTCCGCTGCCGGCCGTTCCCGCTCGTCGACGACGACCTCGAGGCCATCCTGGCGCACAACCCACTCGCCGATCTCGAGGTTTGTTGCAAAACCGAGCCGATCTCGAGGTTTGTTGCAAAACCGAGTCCCTTGCGGTCTGTTTATTTGCTACGACCAGGGGCGGATTCAAGGGGGTTAAGAGTTATGCCTTAAATAAACGGTGAAATAAATCGCCGAAAACCATTGGCTGGATGTTGACTTAGAAATCATTCGTCGCCAGCTTTCCCTTGCAAAATGATGATGGCATCGACTGGCCTCGTGTCTGTGTAATCCGGCCTAACATAATCTCATGACTTGCAATTCACGGCCGTGCACACTACAGTACACACTATACACAGTGCACCCTGCACGATGCGGAGGGGAGGGGCTGACGGTGGTTTGCGGGGATATCCCGTCTCGGTAAGCTGGCCCGACCAGCTCCTGTGACAGGCAGTTCTGCAGCCCGGTCACGTTCATAGAGGGGGGCTGGTCCGTTCCCGGTCCGTGGCCGGTGGGGACGTCCCGTCTCGGTCTGAACACACCCCGGCCTTTGTAGGATCCCACCCGCACCAGATGGGTGTGCTCAACGGTGTGCTGTGTTATGTGTGTCTGTCTTCAGTGATCTGCGACTTATACCTATCGGCATGTCGTGCTGTGTCGTGCACGTCCGCCACTTCTTTCATTTTTTGCCCATTCTTGATTTTTTGTATATAATAATAATTATGTTCCCCTCCAAAGATGAAAATATTTAAAATGTTTGATAAAAGTCATTCATCAATTAAGTGTCCCTTCGGAAATATTAATTATTTTGAAATATTGGGCCGAGTTGAGGACTTGAGGTTTGCGTTGTTAGTCGCTAACAACGCAATAACAGCACGCACTTGCTATCTAAGCGTGGCATCTATAGCAATAGCATGTTATCTTACCTTAGCATAGGCTACTCCCGACAGAGCTATGCTCAGTGTATGTATAAAATATAATTTAATTTGATCATCATGCTTTGCTTAGTGCTTGCGTTTAGGGCGTCAATGCTAAAATACACATCATTATAATTATATTTTGATTGTGCTAAAACGTAAAGCGGTGCGCTGGGGGTAGTCGGTAGCGGCGGAAGTCATTCGTCACTGATGGAAAAAAGGCTTCCAGATCGGTAATGCTAAATATGAGTAAAACCACTTTTACCTAATTTGATATTGTGTAACGAATTTTTGTATTCATAAGAATATAAATATACATATTCATTCGAAATAGGAAAATAAATATAAATATTAATCCGTTATCAGGAAGCGATGTGAGGCTAATCTGAATTATGATGCAAATGGCGCTGAAAGGGTTTTTGGAACGTGCGTCATGTCCGTTTCAACCTTCCCAACTATGCTCCCATATATTTCTAACCTGAGTTGATCAAGCTAATTTGGTGATGTGATAAACTATACGATGGGTTGCAGGATCTTGTACTTCAGGCTGACTTCTGGCGTCCAGTTATCGAGACACTAACTGCTCTTGCACATAATTATGTAGCACCCTTGATATATCTTTTCTGATAAATTTAGTCCAAACCTTTTGAATGGACGGACGGATTTCCGAGGTCAGGACCAGCGCTAAACAGAGCTTGCTGCGCAGAACCTCACCCTTACCGTCTGACCGGGCAATTTCGGGTAGCTGTCAGAACTCATGCGCAATTCACACTCTGGCCGGGCCGACCGGCCTCCGGCCTGAAATGGGCCCGTTCTGGGCATTGACCTATACTATAAGTCAATGGTTCTGGGCCATTCTGCTCAGTTCCCCTAGCGGTTCTGGGCCATTCTGCCCAGAACGGGCCCGTTTCGGGCCGTAGGCCGGTCGGCCCGGCCAGAGTGTTGATTGCGCATTAGAGGCGAAATAGATGCGCGACATAGAACACGGTCCGTTCCGCCCTCTGACGTCACCTGACCTTGAGTGCGACTGCTGCCACTGGCCGCAGGCTATCCCACTCAGGGGCAATCTCCGATGTATGCTCTTTTAGCTATTACCTATAGAGTTAGTCAGGCACGACTTCTTCTTGTCGACGGTCGGAGGCTGACAAGTAATCATTCTCCCCAACTTGTTATGGCCGACCGGCCAGGAATGGTCCCGTTATGTTGATTCTGTCGCTAATTACCACCGAGCTGACGTACGCTGCTGTTGTGTGTCTGTATGTTACAGGTGCTGGAGATCGGTCCTGCCCAGCTGGGCCTGCAGGGAGCCAGCACTCTGCTGCGCCGCTGTCCCTCCCTCTGCCGGCTGGGACGGGTCAAGACCTGGCACGGCATCGGTCTGCTCGACATCGTCACACTGAGGTCGCTGGCGCGGGCCCTCAGCCGCGCCAACCAAGTCCGCATCCTCTGAGATGTCACCCTGATATCCTCTGATGTCGCCCTGACATCCTCTGATGTCACCTTGGCATCTGCTTATGCCGCCCTGACATCCTCTGATGTCGCCCCTGACATCCTCTGATGTCACCCTGGCATCCCCTGATGTACCGATGGCATCCCCCTGATGTCACCCTGACATTTATAATGTCACCCTGGCATCCTCTGATATCGCCCTGATATCCTCTGGTGTCGCCCTGGTGGCATCCTCTGATGTCACCCTGGCATCCGCTGATGTCGCCCTGACATCCTCTGATGTCGCCTGGCATCCTCTGATGTCGCCTGGCATCGTCTGATGTCGCCTGGCATCCTCTGATGTCGCCCTGGCATCCTCTGATGTCGCCTGGCATCCTCTGACACCGTTCACATCCGCTTCGACCGACCCTTGGCGTTAAACAGGACCATATCTTTTGGCACGGCACCAAAGATTATACCCCACTCGAAAAGTTTGTGTTGTGTGGTACTAGAGTGGGCAAAAGGTGGGACGCCGAGGAACCGGTGTCTAGACCGGTCCTGGACCGCAGTTGGACATAGGCCGGTCCCTGTCATATTATAACTGGGTTCTAACTGGTTCCCAACGCTTCCGCATTAATGTTACTTTTCAAACGCATATAAGCTAATCCATCTGAATTTTACAATTGTAAACAATTTTTAGCAGCTAACCTTTAAACAATTTGAAGTAAACATTTTACTCTAATCCCAATTGCTTACTAAGCAAGTCCAAGGTAAAGAACTCAACAAAGCTTGATTAGTATTGAGTCATTGACCTAATTGACCCTTGGCGCTTGCCGTGCAATGGCAAAGGCCTAATGCTAAAATGTTAAAGTCATTGAAGGGGCCAAGGCCACCCCTTAAGTATGGGCAACTGCAAACTGACACTTGGTGTATCGTACCTCATAGGTCATCTTTTCAATCAGCAAGAAAAAACAATTATCGACACTACTTTGAAATGCTTTCAACTGCTAATCAATTTTCTTATTTTCTTAGGTAACAGAATTGATTAGAGTGAAAACTTTCAAATGCCTTGAGTTTGAACCATGCCCTCATGAATTGAAATGCCTAGTACCTCTACTAAAAAACTGAGAAAAGCCATGGTGTGGGATGAGATAAAATAAAAACTCAGAATTCAGATTTATATAAGTTCAGAATTCCAAACAATTATGATGTATACGTACCGTCATGGCCCATTAGGATATTATATATTCAGCAAGACAAATTATCTGGCAAAATATAATGCGTGAAAATGATAAAACCACAACCCATTAACCATTTCATGACAATGGTGAATGAATACTGAATAACAACAGAGCATTCAGGATGTCATTTGATCTCCACTCCATTTCTCCACTATCACTAAGTCACCACAGTACGCGTGCGAATAACAAAAACATAATTGTTTGTTATTATTCAAGTCGCAAGAAATTGTCCTACAAAGATTCTGCCTAATTTTTCTTTAGCTTTGTATAGCTCAATAATGACGTCATTGTCCCAAGGTGTAAACAAACTGAAATTATTTTCAGTTAAGTTATTTAGAGAAAACAATATAACCATCGTTACTGGCAAGCAACAAATCATACTTTTAACTATAACGGGGCGTATAATTTAACAACTTTCAGAAATGGTGAAAATTCCCAAGATCTAAGTGTTTAGTAGCTTGCTTAGACACGAAGCTTTGTGACGTCATACAGGATTCCAATATAACCCCAGAGCGACCAGACCAAACACAGTATGGCAATAAGCAATCCCCTTGAACATTTCACATTTTCCAATTTTCGAGCGAGGAAGCACGTGACAGAGACCAGCCCCCAAACGAATATCGGTATTTCCGAGCTTTTGCATTATTCAGGGAAATGAACTTGGGTGAATTAAAGCAATAACATTGCAATGAGAAAAGCACATTAGTATGCCACAGTAAAGTAAAAGTATGCATGACTAGTTTAGGTTAACGGACGATAATACTATGAAGTGAAAGGCCCCCTTCTCCTGGTGTCTCCGCCCCTCGGCTCTGGAGTGGAACTGGCCCTGCCTTCCCCTCGGCTAATGGAGTGGACTGGGTAGGGCTACCATCCAAATATTTTTTTTTGCTTGATATTTTTTTTAAGTTTGTTCTCTAATCTCTTGCAACACCATACACTAAAAAAACGTTAAGTAAACAAATCCTTAATTCTAAATTCCTGAAAGAAATGTATTCAAATGTGTTCAGATCTAATCCTCATTTTGAAAAGCTTGCTTGAAACAATATGAAACGGCAATTTCAAATTTCAATTCATTGAGCAGTGCAGGTTGAATGAAATGCAGGGCATGGGCTAATACCGACTATTTTTGATAAGATAAACCATGATTTATCTGCAATATATAGGTATCATTGCCCAAGGAATTGCTTCATTGACTTTTCTTGCAATAAACTGCTAGTTTTCTTAAGTGACTCTTACCAATTTATGCACCTTATTATCTTGGGCTTGTAATTATATTGGTTGTGAGCGGCAAAAGAGGTAGTTCAAGGTCCTGCTTGACCAACATGATGCTTTCAAGCTTTTAAAATAATGTTTTGTTCTTTGATTGAATGGTTTCGAGCTAACTTGCTAAATGTATGTACATGGTTTTGTTTAATTTCCTTGCAGAGGCGCATATTTCTATATAAGTTTTTAAAAGCATTTATTTTGCTAATATATGGTCCGCTAACGGCGGTCCCCAAATTTTCATTGCACTGGTCCACTGGTTCTTAAACTTCATCAACTTATGATACCGGTCCACCAGGGTATGGTTTCTGAAAAATTTCAACTTTTGCCACCTCTAGTGTGTACTGACTACTTACATCCTTTTGAGACAGACGGCAGGCCGCGAAGAGCCGTTGTCTTACGGCTCTT
This sequence comes from Semibalanus balanoides, assembly GCA_014673585.1. Taxonomy (NCBI): domain Eukaryota; kingdom Metazoa; phylum Arthropoda; class Thecostraca; order Balanomorpha; family Balanidae; genus Semibalanus; species Semibalanus balanoides. The sequence goes on from VOPJ01000240.1 coordinate 15,503, forward strand.
TGCTAGGTTTTGATCTTGGGGCTATGTAACGCTGATATGATCAATATGCAAGTGCACGCCACGGCTCTCCAGAGCACCAGGCACCTTATAACTACTCCGTCCGTTCTTCTTCCATCCATCCGTCCGTCCGTCCGTCCGTTACCGTCCGTCCGTCGTCCGTCCCGTCCCCCCCGTCCGTCCGTCCGTCCGTCCGTTCGTTTCGTCGTCCGTCCGTCGTTTTTTTCGTTCGTGTTCGTTCCGTTCGTCCGTGCCCCGTTGCGTCGTGCCGTTCGTCCGTTCGTCCGTTCGTCCGTTCGTCCGTTCGTCCGTTCGTCCGTTCGTCCGTCCATCCGTCCGTCCATCCCTCTGTCTCTCCAGCCGTCCCTTCATGTGTTTCTCCAGTCATCCCTCCAGTCGTCCCTTACATCTACACCGTCCGTCCCATGCGGTTTGATTTAGCGCAACAAATCCCAGCAGAAATGCGAAAAGTATGCAGGTATGGTTGAACTACATCATGTCTAAAGTAATAACAATAGGTCAGTCGTGACAGGTGACAGGACAGGTGTCTGATAATTTCTCAGCATACTATGCCGCAAAGCGTCAAACCGGACTGTGCCCTTTAAAAATCCCTTTCTGCACGTGCAGGGACGGGTTTTAAGGTGATGACTGTTATAATATTATTTTTTGAGGTGATTAAATAATTACGTGTAGCGTGATGATGCAGAAATATTTGAGTGATCTACCACCCAACCGGTAACAGTACAACAATGATACGGCTGGAAATCGGCTAAAAGCAACCGCGAGGCACATAATATATTTATCCCGTAACTTCGTTTGTTTATTGAAACACTCATTGGCCCCAACAAAAATTTCGAACAATTGAATTTCAAATACCCATCAGGATAAAAACATGTCATCCTGGCCATGGTCACTTTGTGTGCCTATGTTGACCGAAACTACATTCATAACACATATATAAACTAACACCCGCCTTGTCCCGTCCTGCGAGTGGGGAAACTGATCACGTGATCATATCACGATAATCTTGGCGCCAGCTAAACAGCGCCGTTTGGCTTGCTCAATGCAGTGGAGTGGTGCGGTGCCTGCATTCCCTGTGCAATATGTGCCGCCGTCCGGGTCACGTGTGAGGACACGTGACACACGTTCTGACTGAGTTGGTCACCAGGTCAGTTCAACGCACGGTCAGTGTGTCAGTGTGTCAGTGTGTCAACTCCGTGTGTCAGCCCCATGTCATGGTGCCCGGTGCAGACAGGTGACCGGGGCGTGTAAATGGGTGCTGCTATCACGCCTGTTGTTGTTGGCGGTGTGAGCGGCGCGGTGGGCAGAACTGGCCAGCCTCTCGGCTGCAGTCCAGTGCACTGGTGCAGGGTGGGACACTGCATCAAGCTGAGTCCTGCGACACTGTGGGGGATTCAGGCCACTCTCCGCTGTAGGACGGCCGGCTGAGCTGTGTCGCGAGCGATTGCCGTGTCTGACATTTCAGAAAAGTCGCTGTATTTCAACTGCACGCGTCTATATTGATTCTAGTCGGCAGTTTTAGTTTACCAGTCATTTGTATTGCTTATCATCTCCTTACAAGAATAACATGAGCCACGAAACCTTTCGTGACCGGATAAGCGTATAAGATATGTCGTAGTTGATGTAACTGATTTCGGTAGAGGTATTCAGCTCGTTCTCTTGAAATAAGACGAACGGATTTAACTGATAAAAAGTTACACAGGTTGAGCTCGTTGATGACTGTGCAAGTAGAGCTTGGAATTGATAGTTTGCCTCGCTATCTGATACCATGACGAGTTTCTGAAAGACATAAAACAATGGCCTGTATACTTGCATGTCAATGTTTTTACTGCGAACGTTCTTTGTTTCAGTGATAACCGCTGGCACGGGTGTGTGTATGAGCTTGTGGTGTTTGTCATTAAATGCTTGTGTGCTCCATTCATGCCGGTTCATTGATGTGAAACTGATCAACTTCCGCGTCAGATAATTGCAATTTGCATCTGAATATAGGTTAAGCGTATTACCTACAAATGTGTGAATAGTTTTGCTATCATGATGAGCTTTAGACCTCTTTTTAGCATAGCATGTGACATCGCAAATTGTTTAGCGACACGTCTACCAAAACATGTCAGGCATTTAAAATGAAATACGTTTTGATATGTCGGTAGAATTAATAGACTTAGGAAATATTTTTTGTCCCGGTCGCGTGGTTTTGATATGTTGTAATCCTACATCAGTAACAACGGATTAAATTTGACGGAATGTAGTAGTCCGTTAAACGGTTAGCTGTAGGGAGAGCAAGTACGAACACAACTGATGCATGGCGCTGGCGCCTACATGCGGCAGGCTCACATGTCTGATGAATGTGATAATGATGCCGTTTTATCATGTCATGTCGCAGTTCATATCATCATGAAGTTATTTTATGGCGATGGAATTATTTCCTTGCATATAATTTAGGTATAGGTAGTGTTATCAGGTCCCCTGCGTGTGTTTGTTACGGTGACATGATTTAAGTGAATGGACGATGCTTGTGATTGTTGTTGGCTGTTGGTGATGAGTTTGTCGATTGCTAGCATTGTTAATGCGTTTTGGTTACATGATAGTTATGAAACATTTGTAAGAGTCATGAGAATATAGTTTTGAACGTTAATGGCCGTTTGTCTTTCATGGTACTTATACACTAGAGACGATGAGTTCATCCGTTCACTTGTTACACCGTTATTCGTAATCCTATTGAGAGTTTGTCGGGAGAAAACTTGCCCCACATACCCAGGGGCGTAGGAACTCATTTGAAGTGGGGGAATTATTAAAAAAATAATATAGTCAATTTTGTTTTAAAAATGTCAATTTGGGGTTAAAAAGAATTTTGTTGAAAATCCGAGAAAGCCATTTTGTAGAACTTGTCATTTCACGTGTTTTAACGATTTATTTGCAATTCGCTTCAAACTATATTTTTTGCGATTTTCCCAACATTTAGCTATTTTCGACAAAAAATGTTATATAGGTACCTACTACCTACTGACGTCACTAAAATCGGTATATCTTATTTTGTTCGACGCAACTGCTATTTTTCATAGATATCGTAAAATTGATGCACGCGAAAGTACACGAAGTTTTACATCGATATCTGCAACGCTTCGGAAGTTATTTAGGAAAAACCGATGGGGGATTGGATCCGACCTTGGATCCGACCCATCCCCAGGTGGTCGTGGGCTATGCCTTGTAGCTTTGAACCAGGTATTGAGATTCAATTTTTGTTGGGGGGGGCGTTCCCCCCCTCTCAAAAAGTTGAGAAGGCACTTGCCCCCTGACCCCCCTGGCTCCTACGCCTATACACATGGGGACCCCCTAATGTCAATATAGATCCGAGGATATTTTGGGGTAAAAAATGGTCGGGGGTAGGTTGACCATGTCCAGAGGTTTACCTCGACACTAAATTTCCGATTTTTACCGCTCGGATTCCAACGAATCCCTTGAAATTGCTTAGTACATATGGTCCCAATCCCGGTAAATCCTCGATATTTATAAAATGATCCTATGATCTCAGTAGATCTGGGCTCAAGCTGCTTTAATGAATCCGTTTTCGGGATATGCACATTGCACATATGTCTGGTATAAACATACATTAGGTATATAGGTCCATTGCAATACACACTGCAATGTATACGAGTTTAAACAAAAATATGATTAAAGCTTAAGTTAAGTTTAAGTTTAAAGTTAAAGTAACGAGTTTAAACAAAAATATAAATTCACACCGTTGTGTGGTGCATTTATATTGTGTTTATATGTTGCTACTTTCCAATATAACTGGGCAAAATAGTTCGTTTTGTCACTTGTTTTACCACACTCTTAAAAATAAAAAGAGATGTGATAGTGGGCTCAGTGAAAGCGAAGGACCGGTCACAACAAGGGCCCGATCTTTGCAAATTATTGATACGGGCCCGTTCTAGTGACATAGGCCCGTTCGGTCCGATAGAGGAAGAGACCCGGTGCTGGCAAACATGGGCGTAACGACCACTGGGTACACTGGGTACACTGTAACACTGTACCCAATACAATTTAAAAGCCCAAAGTTGACTGGGTACTGTACCCAGTAAAAATTGAACACTTCAACATTAATTTATTAAGTTTCAAATGTGCGGAGAAGTCAATAGGGATGCATAAGTCAAAACTTTTTCTTTTTGCAAATATAAAAATAAAAATAAAATAAACTTTTAAATTTAGTAACAACCAGGGGCAGGTGCATTCACTTTGCATTGATAAAGAATGTGCTGGATTAAAATTTCAAAAATGCAAAGACTTTAAACTGTTAACCAGACACGTAGCCAGGATTTCGGTCAAGGGGGGCCACGTCCAAAAATCAAATTTTGCTCCTCAGCCATATGCTGCTGATCGGGAGGGGTAGGGTCGGGCACTGGCGGATATAGCCGTTTTTTGGAGGTGGAGTCAAGTGGACTATTTCCCAAAAGCTGTTGAACGGGGGGGGGGGGAGGTAACGGGCCGTCAGACAAAATTTGTTTGCCCAGGGGTATATTAAGAGCGCAATTGTCAACCCGGTAGCAACTGAAGTCCGGCCGTTTTTAGGGAGGAAAATAATGGTTTCAGGATCTAGGGTGGGGGGGGGGGCATGGTCCTTAATGGCTCCGTCATCCATCATACCTGGATCCATCAATACCTTATATCCATAGTTTGTTTTATTTTGAGTGGCACAATCAGGGGCATCGCCGTCAAATTTTGACGGGGAGGGGGTGGTCGGCTGAAATAGCGAAAAATTGTACCCCATTTTTATGAGTGTATTTAAGCCTTTGCTGAATTTTTTATCTGGATTTTCATGATATGTACTTGTCATTTTGCGCCGCGAAGCGGTGCGAAATTTTTATGGTTTTGTTTAAAAAAAATGCGGTGGGCCTTGTAGAGGATAATAAGCTTAAAATGGCATGTTACAACGAACTGAAAACGATGACGATGACCGCTGATATGGCGCCGCCAAGCGGCGTAAAAATGTGTTTTTTATGTCGTGGAAAACAAAATGTTGATATTAAAACAGGGCCGTGAGTGGAGCCAAGCCTCAGGTAACCCCTTTTCCTGGCTGCACATCTCGGCATGATACAAAATGAAAAGAATGTAGCTTTTCATATACATTAGCCTCGGATAGTGAATCACGATGACTGCTGGCAGTCAGCGCTCATATGTGCTAGGTAAATATAATAATAATAACTTATCAGTGCTATTTTTTTAAGTAGCAGCTAGCAGGAGGCAGAACGTTTTTTATATGCATAAATGGTCCATGTAGATTTTGAGGAGCCTGGGAAAGCTGGTCCTGGCCTGGTCCCACTATTAGCTTTTCAGTCCAGCAAGTTGGGAACCGGTGGAGCAGCTTCCGGGTGCCTACTGCCGATGTCCGCGTCTTACGTTCGCGTCGCTTTTTCGGAACTCGGGAGACCTGCCAAACATATTATCTTCTAAAAGTTAATATTTATGAAGGATGTGGGCCCTGGGGCAAGCTTAGGAGAGCCTCTGCCAGATCTTTTAATTGGGATTCATTTCCCATTTTTAAAATTTGTATAATCAACTGCAAAAACTCGTGTCATGCCGCGAAGCGGCGCGATTTTTTTTTCACTGTGAATAGCCTGGATTTTGACCTGCACTGCAAAGACAATTTGAAAATAAAGTGTTTCGTTTGGAGACCAAAAGGCATCATTTGTCACCCCACCCCTTCAAGGCTGTTGGGGGGCATAGCCTGTTTGCCCCCTGGATCCGCTAGTGGGGTCGGGTCGTCAGAGAATCACATTCTATTTAGTGTAAATGTATTTTGCTCAGGGGGGGCATGGCCCCCGTGGCCCCCTCCTTGGCTACGTCCCCGCTGTTAACAAATTTCAAACATAGCCATGTTCATATAGATGCGGGCCGACAATGGATTGCGGCTCGATGATTTGGCTACCTTTGATATTGTGCCAGTTTGATATTGTGCTCAATACCTACACGGGATTTTTATAGAATGCCATGCAACTTCTGATGATCTGTATATTAGAGGTGCAGCTTGTAAAGAATGCATATCTTTCAAAATAAGCAGCCATGGGCCATATGGTGGATATTTTAGGCGACAGTATGTAGTTTTCCTTACGTTTCCGCTGCGAAAGCAGACCAAGAAGCAAGGACGCAGGAACCGTGGGGGCAGCTGCCTCAGCTGCCCCCACAACTTTTTTTAGCCGGGGCGCCGCCTCCCAATTTTGAGGCGAATATTTTGCAATGCCTTGCCATCTGCATTCCGCAGCATGCCACTGAGCTTTAAAAATAACCATGTCAAGGAGAAAAATACTTTTGAGGAAAACAAATCTGAATTGATTGATTCAGTATTTTCAGTCGCACTTGAGACCTTTCAGTCATTTGAATTCCTTAAATTTGATTTGTTGATATTTTAGTGAAACTGGTGGTGGTAGCGTCGCCATCGTCGGCCGCCGTCCTCGTCGGTTCACCGCTCGAGTCGGTCCGGAACCATTTGACAGCTTTTAGTTATGACGTTACCCCAAATCAGCCTTGCCTTAGCGCTTCGTGAATCCAGCGATCAAAATTGGTAATCCGCTGATTGCTTTGTTTTTCCAATCGCTATGCAATGTATAGAGCTTCAAGCCCTTGACCCGGTGGCAGCGCTCGTCCATTTGTTTTTCCGGCTAGCGGCAAAGCGAATCGAGTGCAGTGCGACGTTCTCAGTGAATATGCGGCAGACTCACTGAGCCACAGACCAACCGTTAGCAGCAGAACTTCCGATTCCCCGCTGCGGCTCAGGATTACAAAATGGTGCAAGCTGAATATAGTGATTCACACGAATCGGGGGTTTAGCTCATATACAGAGTGCCACAGGGGCGGATCCAGCCCCTCGGTTTGGGGGGGGAACTTTTTCCGGCAAAAAGGTACCCCTATTTTTTTCTCCACGGATTTGGACTTTTCACCTTAATTGGCATTATAGATTGAAAAATGCAACTAAAAAAAAAACGGGGGAAAAAATGGAAAAAATAGGAAAAAAAACACTTTTTCGTTTTTGTTTTTGTTTTGTTTTGTTTTTGTTTTTTTTTGGGGGGGGTAAAAACTCGGGAAAAATCACTTTAAAATTACAGAACACCTTTCCGTAGCATATACACACGTAGGTAATTCATAATAACGCTTATCTCATACCAACTCGCAGGGGCGTCACCGATAATTATTGAGGGGGTCGGCTGAA
>VOPJ01000241.1:0-37535 GCA_014673585.1 Semibalanus balanoides
TTGTGAATTAATGGTATGAGAAGTGATGGAAATACTGATTGAGGCTCATACAATATATTGCTAGGCTACCGCCTGCTGTTCTAGGTAATACACGAACGGCTGCCCCTAGGGAGAGAAACCTATTCCAAGCTGTTGTTGGGGACAATAAGCTATCATCATCCGCCATTTTTCCGGACGATTGGTCATCAGCGACCAGTCAGATCGGTTCGTTACTGCCTGTGATTGATGAAGGTGCAGCTCGTGCAGCCCAGTGGGCAGCCAGAAGCGGACGCTGACTTGCTACAACAGAGTCTCTTCTGTACATCCCTCCACACACATGATCCAACTTACCTGCTCTCTGTCGAGTTTGGGAAAGTGCCGGCCTGAGATATGTCGTGTTTGCGTGGTTTTGCATAATTTTGAGTCGTCATTTGTCAGAAACGTTCAATGGTTAAAGGGATTATACGGGTTTTTCCCAGAATAATTGAGTTGCATAGTAAAACGTACTTATCAAGGGTAAAAGCCCCACGTTACCAATTTTTCTGGAAAATGCAATCTCTTTACGTAGACGTTTCAAAGGCCGGTGATGCCACCGCACTTTTTATACTTGCTGAAGGTATAGACAGCGTCTCTGCCTACGCCCGGAACCACCCGGAACAAGGTAGATGATATAAAAAGTGTGGACAGTAATCCCGATCAAGTATCGTTATCGATACAAGTCTCTGAAAAGTCAAAGTTAAATGCTGATTAAATGCTAAATAAGGATTAAATGAGCAACGAGGTCACTCTCAATGTCTTTAACGTGTTTTAAGCACATACAACTGCAAAAGAGTGCATTTCCTTTCGGGACGGAAACCCGTATAATCCCTTTAAGTTGTTGTTAATATTATATTTAGTTCGATTTGAACATATGCGTTTTACTTCGTTATAATTCATGCATTTTATGCGAGTTCTCTATAGTTTTCATTAGTTTTATTTTATATTCACTTTCTCTGCTCTCTTTCTCTTTTCTTGCTTCTCCTACATTCTCTCAAGATTTAACCTTTAGTCAACAATCACAAACATGATGTGGCTTCATTGATGCGGTATTATCGTGATTCGCGAGTAGTGTGTACACTGTACAATTTCAGATTCTTGAAGAAGCATTTATTGACTCCGAAAAATACAAATAACTTTTTGTTTTAAGCAAACGAGATAAACAAAAGAAGAATATGCGTTTATCTCTGTCTCTGTCTCTGTCTCTGTCTCTGTCTCTGTCTCTGTCTCTGTCTCTGTCTCTGTCTCTGTCTCTGTCTCGCTCAGTCTCCATTCCTCCCAGGCTCTGTCTCTGTCTCTGTCTCTGTCTCTGTCTCTGTCTCTGTCTCTGTCTCTGTCTCTGTCTCTGTCTCTGTCTCTGTCTCAGTCTCAGTTCCCGCATCCCCGGGAGTTCGCCTCCATCCTAACCCTATTGGCTATTCGCTCTCCCTGCGGCGTTAACGTCTCAATCGTTATCATCGGTGGTGTTCTGCTTACAATGCAACCGATGCTCGCCGAACATGACAGGCGATTAATTACGTCACGATTTACGATATGTGATCTTATCAGCTCTGCAGCAGAACTCTGCCGCTCTCCTGCCGTCCGGAGACGAACCCGGCGCTCTGTAGACGATCCTGATGTTTCTTTATCGTTCGAGACAAACACGACGATCTTCGTGCCCAGAGAGTAGCCTTATCCCGCGCCAGGGTGGGCCTCCGAGACAACTTCGCCATGGTGTGGGGGGGTCAAAATGACCCCCCGTCTAACTCAAAAACGAAAAGAGATAGAAAGACGCGGTGAAAAGCGTTTGAAAGCTCTCAATGTTTACATTCTAAGTTACAGAGATCAATTTTAGCTAAAGTCAATATTAAGGTCACCAGAGGTCATCAAAGGTCAAATTTCACATTTTTTGGACTTCGCTTCGAACAACCCCGTATATCTCGTGAACTATGATAGCTAGGAACAAACGGAAAAAAGCAATCGAAAGCTAATTAAATTTGCAATCGCACTAATTTCCCTCAAAATTGAGCTCAGATCAATAGTTTAGGCTCCAGAGATCATCGAAGGTCAAAAATGCAGTTTTTGGTAGATTGTATTTTCCTTAGTAACTTGTTATCTAATAATGTAGAGAAATGACTTTAACACCATCGTGTTCGTCTCGATGAGGCGCTTTGAAACATGTACATGGTGACCTTTCAAGGTCAATTTCAAAATTTGACCTAAGGTCAAGGTCATTTTGTGACCTGGGTAGGTCATTTTGCATATGGGTCGATGTGGCAAGACGAGACAAACACAGTGGTGTCAACCGATCGTCTCTATCTCTTTTCTACCAAAAGTTATTATCAAATCATTGCTGATGACCTCAGATGACCTCAAATGACCTTGTAGAGATCATTAGCAACAACTGGACCTTGATGCATCCAGAACGAGCCACATAAAACATGAATTCTGAAAGAATAGCTTGATCAGTGTATATGTCTGAATGGGAAGAATTTGTTTATCTTTCCCATTCACTATAGGAGACAGAAAATTGACCTGACTATAGTCACCGAAAAAAAATCCAAAGATGAAAAGTTGTAGACTAATCTTATGAAATCCTGCAAGTTTCAAATCTTCGAACAAAAACTGTGGCTTTGCCACTATCAAAACATTTTGAAGGCAAGGTCACTTAAAGTGACCTGATGACCTGACCTCGGTTGACCTGAAATATTTTTTTGTCAAAGTGTGGTAAATTGATGTTCGAAGAGGTATGAAAAAATTGGCGGCGCTGCGCGCCGCCGTTTTCCCGATATTCCAGAAAAACCTCAGGGGGGTCAAAATGACCCCCACCAGGGCGAGGGTTAAGCTTATGTCATTTAGACGTCATTATGTCATTAACCCACCAGGGCGAGGGTTAAGCTTATGTCCTTTACCCGGAGGCGAACTTGAAGTTCCTTTTGTCTTGATATGATTCTCACATTGCACAGAACACTGTTGCGCTGGAAGATGACTCGCCAGTCCCTTTCTTGCTGATGGTCCTTTCTTAGCAGACAAGCCAGACATATTGCCGTTTATATAGGCCGGACATACGAACTCGACGCGTGGTAGGCGATCCTGATGTTCTGCCCGTGCGAGCCGGACTTTCAGTCAGGGCTTACAGTCGAGACTTGCAGCTGGGCGACTGTTCGCCTTCTGCCGCCCGCTGGTTTTCGAATGACTGCCGAAAACTACTTAAGTAGTAACGAGGTAAATCTCTTTACAAAAGCAAGGAAAACACCACTTTTTTGGTTGTGGTAATATCAAGAACGAGTATAACGAGTAGTTTGACTTTGATAAATTACAAAATTACATTTCAGTCGAATGGCTGTAACTTCGTATGTAGTCTGATTAATTTAGCGTTCCTTGTGAAGCAATAGGGTCTCTCACTAAGTGAAGCCGTTTAGGTAAGCTGTATTTATCACTATAAAACTGTGTAGCTACTGCTTATCACCCCAAGTTAGTTAAATAGTTATATTCATAGTGTGACGGAATTCGCCAGCCCAAAACAAGGCGAATGAATGGCCTGGTACCTGTTTGTAGTCGCCATTAAATCTATAAGGAGGCAAAGGCGGGCATCGAGCTTCTGCAACATTTACCTAAATCTTCCATCCGACTTTAGCTCAGCAATGTCAGGAATGTGCAGTCCTAAACCTTGAAGCAAGAACAAAAAATGAGGTAGTCACATAAACCTGGTCGTTGCATTTTTTGACAGTCCGGCTGCTGTGCGGTTTCCCCAATAGAGCCATCATCTTCAGAACAGACAGGCCGATGATGCTTATCACGCTGCGTGGCCACTGATCGATTACTCTGCCATCTACGGAGTGACAGCGCCATTCGTCTGAGGTTCTATATCGGCAGGATCGGAAGCCGTCTTCAGCACGACTCTCTGCGGGCCCGTATATAGCTCCCGGAATACAGAGGTTTTAATATGATGGTCAAGAGGACCGAAAAAAAAACACGAGGGGCCGCAGTATGCGCGGTACGGATTACTTGTTGGTAATCTGCTAGCTATCAACTGCTTCAGCGTGACGCCCCGCAACCTCGGGCTATTTGCGCGTGCAGTCGGTTTGTTGGTTTGGGCGATACGAATGAAGAGCATCAATCATAAGCTTTCCACCTGCTCTGCGTGTGTCAAGCCTGCCTAAGCCGTCGTACACATGCAAAGAGAGGTGGTCAAATAATAGTGCGCTGTTTTGAACTTGTATTTCATTCTTACATTGCGATCACACACAGGCACGTAGCCAGGATTTTGCATCAGAGGGGGGGGGGTCACGTCCGGAAAAAATCACATTTGCTCTAAATCTCTTTCTATCTAGTTGTGAAATCCAATTTTTGGCTCCTCCAGCAGTTATGGGTTGCCTGACGGGGGGCTTAGGGGGTAGAGTCGGGTTTTCGAGAATCTCATACTATCTAGTGTGAATTTATTTCGCTCAGGGGGGGGGGGGGGGGGCCATTGGCCCCCGTGCCCCCCCCCCCTTGGCTACGTCCCTGATCACACATTCGGTTAGTATCGATGCCAGTCAATTAAATCCTTACATCATCGCATTCATCCCGCTAAAAGCGATTATAATTTTGAAGGCGTACATTTGTTTGCTGTTACTGCTGCGCCTGACAGTTCGTCTGCCTGTTATATATACATATATGCGTTTGTTCGAAATGAGTACATACATATCTACAAATCGTATGTCTCATATTTAATGTGTCGGTGACCTGGGATCGTGTTAATTTCGTGACCTCCGATTATAAGGCTATGGGAAAACATTGAAATGCGAGCCAATCGAGCAAATCTAGCTAAATATTGGTCGGTTTTCATCAATATCATTGTTTCGAAGCTGAGCAAAAGAATGCATATCATAATTTTCTTCCGGGACCTCTTTAGGGTCAAATCCAATGTGATCGAAGAGCATATGGTTTTTGTACAATAACTATTATTCTACGGGGGCTAGTGTGACAGGGTCTTCACCATTTTGTTTCTCTTATCGACCTTTATCAAGTGAAATACAATTTGACTTGACCTTCACATGACCTCAGGTCAGGTCAGGTATTTTTTAATTTGACCTTACTAGGTCATCCGATATATGATTCGATGTGCCGTGATGAGAGAAACACGACGATGGCAAAAAACCACCGCTCTAGCTTTTATACATGACAAGTAATAGGCAAAAAACTTGTTCCGTGAAAATAAGCATTTTGACCTTTTCTGACCTCTGGAGCCTGAGTTATTGACCCTATCTCAAATCTGAGGCAATATTGCAGAAAGAGTATTTCAGGGGCATTTCAGTGCTTTTTATAGAAAGCTCCTAGCTATGTTACTCACTGAGCTAGCCCGTATTATGTGAAGCAATGCTCAATTTACTCGAAATATGGGAAATATTGACCTGTTTTGACCTTTGGTGACCTCAATATTGACCTGATCAAAAAATAATCTAAGTACTTTTTCTAGTACTTGTCACGACCTACCTAACGCCTTTTTCAACTTCTTGCTACGTTGCGTAGTTTTCGAGATCTCTGGGGGGCGGTTATCCGCCCTCCCGGCCTTTCTAATTTGGTTCAGTCCGTGCGCGGGATATGGTTATCAGATACATTATTTTTCTCAATATCTTGGAAAGTTTTGATTTTGTAGTAATTGAAAAACATAAAGTCGTAAAAATCATTTTTTACTTTATTTTAGGGGACAGAAAACAACAATTTCGAGAACCCGACATATTCATTGTTTTGTAGCCCTTGTCATTTTCGATCTTTATCAGTTTTTGGATTGCATTTTGCTTGCTATATGGTCTTTGTATGGTCTGTTAAAATCAAGCTGATTTTTGTGTAAAAATCGTGTGCCTAGTGACTTCACTTAAGTCGCTATATCTAAAAAAAATTATCAGCAAAGCTGGTTCATTTTCGCACAGATGACGTAAAATTGATGTACACAAATGTATCCGAATTATCACGTTGATAACTTAAATCGTTTTTTGAGTTATTACGAAAATTCGACAAGGGTGTTAAACGACCCCCCCCCCGTCAATGCCGGGTTAAGTCCGTCACTCCCCTGTCTTCACTCTGCCACCATTCGCCTGAGTCGCCTCCTTTCTAGCATGTTGACACGGTTGCACATACTAACAGCACTTGCCTTAAACTGTATGGCTGATCAGCGACCGACTCTCGCTCTGTGACAAGCTGGATAGCTGGATGGCTGGATACGTCACGTAGGATGGATGACTAGATGCACCACTGACCACTTGCCGAACAACTATAACCATAAGATACTATATTTCTGCAAATGGGAACACCAAGACAGGCTCGTCGACTTAAGCAAGCATGGTCTGCAGAGCAAGGTAAGGTCGACTGCAAAGCTATTGGCAGTCATTAACTTAGGAACGTTTTAGTAATTGTCAAAGCTATTTTAAGCTAGTTTTTCAACCATCTTAGCAAAATTATATTAGTAATGGCATTACTGAAATGTTTTTGCCCGTGTATGTAAATAGAGATAACTCTCAGCATGATAAGTCGTAGGAGTGGTATTGCTTTGTTCGTCCGTTATGAACTGGGCGCAGGGAGACAATTTCCCTAGTCATTGGCAGGGTTTGAAATATTCATGTAGAGCTATATCTTCTGATCAGGATATGCAAAGTCAGCCCTGCAAACAACCTTCCCACCTACCATTTGTCTTGTTAACGAATACAGCTAACTGGTCTGCTTGATCAGACATCCTGTTTGCGGCTCATTATGTTCTAGGGGTGGAGGCAGTGGAGAAAGGACATCCTGTTTGCGGCTCATTATGTTCTAGGGGTGGAGGCAGTGGAGAAAGCGGGGACATGTCGTCGCAGCGACTAAAATCGACCGAAAACAAACACGTATCCCACTTGTTTATGTAACATAGTTTGTTTAACGGAAAGCCTACCCTAAATCCAGACTTGTGAATGATTCTGATTGAATAATTATTTTTGATTGAATAATCCTTATTTCACGTGAATCATTCATGAATCGATTCACATGAATGATTCAATGAATCATTTATTGAATCATTCAAATGAAGAAAATAGGATGATTGAATCATTCATAGCACAATTAATAATTATTTTTTGGTGAGACAACAGAAACTACACAAAAGATAGCCTGCCCTCATAATGGGGAATGGTATTGAGTCAACACATGTCAAGATAACTTTCAGCACCTTCATTTGGTCTGTAATCATCCTTATTCCGAATATATGCACTGCTATTTGTACTAACCAATTGATAATTATTGTGATTGAATCATTCATGAATGATTTATTGAATGAATCATTCATGATTAAATCACGTAAGCTTGTGAATCACTGTGAATCTTTCACCAGCGGTAGCGTTGAGTGATTGAATCATTCATGTTTGCCGGTGAATCATCATTTAATAATTCATGAAAATTTGAATCAATCACAAGTCTGCTTAAATCAATTCTGCTGAATAAGGCCAGGCTTATAAAATATTACTTATATGTTACATAAATGTATAGTGCTTAGAGAAAGAAGTTAGAAGGCAAGTATGATGATGTTTGTCTTTTGTCATAAATTTGTCACATTTTCCGGAAGCTCCCCTTGCCGAAACCATTTTTCTCGTCCAGTATCCCTAGTGGTCTATCCACAGTCTGTAGCCTGCAGCTGTCTCACTGCACTGACGACGATCACCACACCGTCTCCCGTCCCCCTGCACCGTCACCACACCGTCTCCCGTCCCCCTGCACCGTCACCACACCGTCCCCCGTCCCCCTGCACCGTCACCACACCGTCTCCCGTCCCCCTGCACCGTCACCACACCGTCGCCCTCCCCACTGCACCGTCACCACACCGTCTTCCCGTCCCCTGCACCGTCACCACACCGTCATTCCCAATCCCCCTGCACCTCACCACACCGTCGCCCGTCCCCTGCACCTCACCAACACCGTCTCCCTCCCCCTGCACTCCACCAACACGTCCCCCTGCACCGTCCACCACAACCTCGGCCCGTCCCCCTGCACCGTCACCAACACCGTCTCCCGTCCCCCTGCAACCGTCACCACACCGTCTCCCACCCCCTGGCACCGTCACCACACCGTCGCCCGTCCCCCTGCACCGTCACCAACGTCTCCCGTCCCTGCACCGTCACCCACCACCGTCTCCGTCCCCCTGCACCGTCACCACACCGTCGCCCGTCCCCCTGCACCAATCACCACACCCGTCGTCGCTCCCCTGCACCCCTCACCACACCGTTCAGCCCGTCCCCTGACCGTCCACCACACCTTCTCCCCGTCCCCCTGCACCGTCACCACACCGTCGCTCCGTCCCCCTGCCGCGTCCACCACACCGTCCCCCTGCCCGTACCACAACCGTCTCCCATCCCCCTCACCGTTCACCACACCGTCTTCGTCCCCCTGCCACCGTCACCACACGTCCCCTGCACCGATTCACCCACACCGTGCCCCCCTCACCGTCACCACCACCGTCTTCCCGTCCCCCTTGCACCGTTCACCACACCGTCTCCCGTCCCCCTGCACCGTCACCACACCCGTCGCCCGGTCCGCCCTTGCCACCGTCACCACACCGTCTCTTCCGTTCCCCTGCACCGTTCACCACACCGATTCTTACCTCCCCCTGCACCGTCACCACACGTCTCCGTCCCCCTGCAAACCGTCGACCCACACCGCTCTCCCAGTCCCCCTGCACGTCAACCACCACCGTCTCCCGTCCCCCTTGCACCGTCACCACACCGTCGGCCGTCCCCTGCACCGTCACCACACCGTCGCCCGTCCCCCTGCACCGTCACCACACCGTCGGCCCGTCCCCCTGCACCGTCACCACACCGATCTCCTCCCCCTCACCGTCACCACACCAGTCTTCCGTCCCCCTGCACCGTTCACCACACCGGTCGCCCGTCCCCTGACCGTACCCACCGTCTTCCGTCCCCGTGCACCGTCCACCACACCGTCTCCCGTCCCCCTGCACCGTCACCACACCGTCTCCGTCGCCCCCTGACCGTCACCACACGTCTTCCGTCCCCTTGCACCGTCACCCACACCGTCTGTCCCGTCCCCTGCACCGCTCACCACACCGTCGCACGTCCCCCTGACCGTCACCACACCGTCGCCCGTCCCCCTGCACCGTCAACCACACCGTTCGCCCGTTCCCCCTCACCGTCACACACCGTCTCCCGTCCCCCTGCACCGTCACCACACCGTCTCCCCGTCCCCCTGCACCGTCACCCACACCGTCGCCCGTCCCCTTGCCACCGTACCACACCGTCTCCCGTCCCCCCATGCACCGTCACCACACCGTCTCCGTTTCCCCCTGCACCGCACTTCAACCGTCTCCCGTCCCCCGTGGCACCCGCTCCACCACCACCGTCTCCCGTCCCACCTGACCGTCACCACACCGTGCGCCCGTCCCCCTGCACCGTCACCACACCGTCTTCCGTCCCCCTTGCACCGGTCACCACACCGTCGCCCGTCCCCCTGCCACCGCACCACACCGCTCCCGTCCCCGTGCACCGTCCACCACAACGTTCTCCCTCCCCCTGCACCGTCACACACCGTCGACCCCGTCCCCCTGCACCGGCACCACCACCGTCTCCCGATTCCCCTGCCACCGTACCACACCTCTTCCGTCCCCCTTGCACCGTCACCACACCGTCTCCCGTCCCCCTGCACCGTCACCACACCGTCTCCCGTCCCCCTGCACCGTCACCACACCGTCGCCCGTCCCCCTGCACCGTCACCACACCGTCCCCCTGCACCGTCACCACACCGTCGCCCATCCCCCTGCATCGTCACCACACCGTCGCCCGTCCCCCTGCGCCGGTCCTGACGTAGCATCAGCGCGAGGGACGCATCACACAACCCGCTGTTTACCAGCCCGGCCAGCGCGCGTGACGGTGTTACGTGACGGTGTGACGGCGTGACGCCTTGCGGCGCCGTGTGATAATCGGCGTGCGGCACCGTGACGGGGCCGGCGTCACCCTGCCGCCTCAGTGTTACACTGCAGACGCCCCATAGGCGCCAGGCCGACACGCTGACTGCAGGTGCAGACACCTCTGTTGAGACGCTCCCGCTGCTGCCGCTGACGCCGCTGTTATTCTGTTCTGCAATGGTGCAAGGACTCCGCCACGGGTTTGAAGTTGGGGGGGGGGGGGACGTGGACTCATGAGTCAACGAGATTAGGGCTGGTCAGAGGGCGCAGCCAACTCTCAGGAAAGGGGTGGGTAAACCAGTTTATTGGTGTTCCCAGAATTTTTTGCCCTGAATATGAAAAACTATGCGGATTCTGGTCCACTTTTATTTTGCGAACCGCACCTTTTTTGGAAACTTGTATTGAGCTGGATTAGACCAGGACCCTCAAGACCCTCAGAGAGGCGAATGAACCAGGCACATAGCCAGGATTTCGTCCGGGGAGGGGGTGGCGCCCTTAAATGGTCCCTTCCCGAGCGCCCCCTCGGATCTCCGGAACTACTGAACTGATCTTAAAAAATATACAAACCGAATATGATAGCACTGGAAAATGTTTTCAAGGAAACATAATATTGTGGACCACGGGGTCACCGATGACGTCACAGGTCACGTCAAATTAAAAATGTTTGATCGGGTCGTACTGTCTCGATGGATGGCATTGTTGTGCGATATTAACCCTCGCCCGTGTAGGGCAAGATCACTGCTTGATCATGTAGGGGGGGGGGGTACGACCCCCATGGCGTTTGGCTCCTAATTGAGCTAGAGCTTCGATTACAAAACGATCGTGTTGCTTGTGACGAGAGGAAGGCATTGTCATCTGATTTTAAGGTCCTGGGTCATTTTAGGTGACCTCTGAGGCAGAGGCGTAGGAACTCATTTGAAGATGGGGGGCAAAAGTCATTTGGAAGTTGATTCTTTCCATGCAACGTCCATAGGCGTAATGTTAAAATCCAAAAATGTTTGGGGGGTCAGTTGCCCCCCCCCCTGCCCCCGGCTCCTACGCCTATGCTCTGAGGTCATGTCAATGCCAAAATGTCGTCAAATTATACATATGTAAAATGAGAACTTATAGAGCTCAAATCGTTAAAGAACATCAACGAATGCTAAATATACGCCAACAATTGAAATCAGCATCACAAAATGACCTTAAAAAACTGCCTAAATTAAAAAAAACGCCATGTCAGGATCANATTGAATGAACAGCATGTTTAGCTTTTTAATGTTTATAAGGACCATCGCCTATATTTCTGGGTTTTATCAGGCAACGCCGTACGAATTTCGTGGCGCTAAATAGTAAATAAGTACCTGCTATAACATGCAAATCCACATTAAGAATGCTGGAAACGATTAAATACAAGCATAAAATTGAGATAGCTACATTTATTTCGTTATTTCAACCGACCACCCACTACAACAAAATATCGGCGACACCCCAGGATACAGCTGACGTTAAATAGTTTTGCCAGTGTAAGCCAATGTCGAAAACACCGAAACTACCAAGCTGTGACATTTGTGATGATCGCCAAAAATGTTCAAAAGGCCTAAAAAAAATTCTTAAGAAATCCTGAGGTTGCAAAATACAGTGCCCAAATCCGCGGAAGATCAAGTATAAATTGGGGTTAGTAGGTTTGTCTCGCTAAAAACACGCGCGCCCCCTGCATAAAAAGCCCGGAACTAGCACCCTGGATCCGCCCCTACTGCTACAAGGCGCCCCTCAAGACCACTTTGGCGCCCCTATCAGAATGTCAGGGCGCCCCTCAAACCCCAAGGCGCCCCTAAATTGGCCTGCGCCCCCCTCCTAAAAATCCTGGATCCGCCCCTGTTTGCGTGACATTGCCAGTGTTGTGGGTCTCAAACCAAACACCGAATTTCAGCTCAATCGTTCCTAGAGGAACGTTTGCGCAATGCGCAATTTTATTTATGTTATTGTGGGTCTGGTTGTTGTAATGGTGTTAATCGTTAAGTTCCTGGCGTTGAAATGACGATTGTCACCTAAATTATTAAAAGCAACCAGCCTATATGAGCATGACATTTTGTCCCACCAACTTTTTCTGAAAAATTCCATTCATGCTCGTTTGCCGAGACTCCGAGAGTATGAGGGCACACTGAGCCTACTTTCATCCAAAATTGCAAGTGAAGCGGCTTCAGTCGCTAATGAAATAGCGCTTTCCTTCAAGATTGCGAATTCATCCTCGAACACTGTGGTTGGTTTCACAGCTAACAGAATCGACCAACTTACAGATATTTCCATTCATTGCATTGAAAAATAACACAATCTATACTCCATCGAAGCTAGCAATAATCTTGTAATAACTTGGCAAGTGTCCACTGGTGACAATTGATGATCAGTTTTGCATTTCACAACTGGAAAATTATGCACACCTGTTTGTCGATTCTGCTCTATGACGCTTCCTCTAACCATAGACATTACCGCTGGTGCCCGGGGCTGCGCCATCGGTGCCTACTGGCAGTGGCGCTAATGGATGGGCCGCCTCCGCCTCACGCTGGCGGCCATGTCTGCAGCATCCGTCGCTGCCATTCAGTCGGTCTCGCCATTCAGCTGCAGGACGGGAGCGTTTTCAAACAGGCGGCGGCGCGCCGACCCGTAACGCCGGCCGTCCATCAGAGGCCATTACCGCCGCCCTGCCGCGCCCTGCCGCCCTGCCGCCCTGCCGCCCTGCCGCCCTGCCGCCCTGCCGCCCTGCCGCGCCCTGCCGCCCTGCCGCGCCCTGCCGCGCCCTGCCGCGCCCTGCCGCGCCCTGCCGCGCCCTGCCGCGCCCTGCCGCCCCCTGCCGCCCCTGCCGCCCTGCCGCCCTGCCGCCCTGCCGACCCTGCCGCAGCCTGCCGCTCCTGCCCCCTGCCGCCTGCCGCCCTGCCGCCACCTGCGCCCTGCCGCCCTCTCGCCCTGCCGCCTGCCGCCCTCCGCCCTGCCGCGCCCTGCCGCGCCCTGCCGCGCCCTGCACCGCGCCCCTGCCGGCCCTTGCCGCCCCTGCCGCGCCTGCCCCCTGCGCCCTGCCCGCGCCCTGCCCGCCCTGCCGCCCTGCCGACCCTTGCCCCTGCCGCTCCTGCGCGCCTGCCGCCCTGCCGCCCTGACGCCCTGCCGCCCTGCCGCCCTGCGCGCCCTGCCGCCTGCCGCGCCCTTGCCGCCCTGCCGACGCCCTGCCCCCTGCCGCGCCCTGCGCCCTGCCGCGCCTGCCGCCCTGCGCGCCCTGCCGCGCCCTGCCCGCGCCCTGCCCGCCCCTGCGCCTGCCGCTCCCTGCCGCCTGCCGCCCATGCCGCCCGCGGACCTGCCTGAAAGTCAGTGCCTGGCCGGCCCGCCGGCGCGGAGTATTTGGCCGTAGACTGGGCCAGTTCGAGCCTGTTAGGTGGAGCCTGGGAGTAAGCAGCGCTCCGAGTGTTGCATCAGGCTCTCAGAGAGACGGAGGCGCTTTGACAAATATGTACGTGACCGTCTTACCTCACGAGAAAAACCGTCGCACCCCATGTGGTGAAAAACGGTTTTATGCAAACTTTTCGAAAACCACAAAAAATTATATTTATTAACCAGAAAGTGGACTTACTTCCAGAGGAATTAAAAGGATAAATAGTGGAGGAAGTAACATGTAAAACACCAGTCTCATCTGATGTAATTTACCAAACAAGGTTTAAAAATTATGGAGTGTTGTCATATCCTACTCTCCCCTAGTATCAATTAAAGCACGAAACACGAAGCGCGATATAAAAATCACACTTTATATTGTTCGGATAAAGTACATCCGTGTCCCGTGATACACCTATCGCTATGATATGCAGTCACTAGCCAGTTACAGATATAGTTACAGGTAGGTATGTATGATAACACCGTTGCGCAGTTAGTTATTGCAACTCATTGTTTGACCAAGGAAAATATGTCACAAATTGATTCTCCAGCATCAAATCTCATGTTCCGCAACTATTCCTGTGCACTTTTTGGAGAAATACAAAGGTACTGACTAAAGCTGCAAGTGACATAGGATACAATAAGGGCGGTCGCTGAAAGTGGGGTGGACCAAAGCTAATCCTACTCAGTTACAGTTGAGAGCGCTGAAACCGTCTACACTTCCCCCCCATACATTCCTCGTAACGGAGCGGCCTCAAGAGAATGTAGTCGAAACATTTTTTTTTTTACCTAAAAAATTACAGAAGGCCCCAAGGTGCCCCCAGCCAGCCGGAGGGGTACTCCATAGAAGGCCCTCAGTCGGCCTGAGGGGGCTCGGCAGGCCTGAGGGGCCCTTGAAAGGCCTGCAAATTCAACAGGGACCTGTTTGACGTTTTTTGCGATCATTTAGAGGCCCTGCAAATATAGTGGTCAAGTCCGAAGATATTCCTGCATTTCGCGACATGTTTTTGGGGGGCCTTTGGCCATGGGGGGCTTTAGTTGAGGGGCCCCCTGAGTTTCTTTGCTCCCCTATTAGAAAATACCTTCCGCCGCCACTAAGCCCAACAAACGCTTACCTTCAGCCGCTACTGAGCCCAGCAAACGTTTGGTATACATACAGCTGTCAAGCTACCTGCCGGAAGCGATGAGTGACGACAGTGCAATATCGTAGCTTATTTGGGCAGACACTATTTAAACTCTCGTCTACAGGTCTTCATTTATCATTGCTTAAGTCAACAACACCAGAGCGGTTTCATCTAAAATATGTTATGGTTAATGCAAGAGCACATAAACAAAACATAGTGTGGACTGGGCCTGGGGTCATTTTTTGGCATCACTTTTTACTTTACGCTCTGTAGCAGCCAAACTATGGCAGACACTGGCGGGTCCAGACTCTCTCCGTGGTGGGGGGAGGGGGCATCTTTTTGTGGCAAAAAAGTATCCCCATTTTTTCTCCCCGGATATGGACCGGTCACCTTGTTTTGGTACTCGAGGTTTAAAAATGTATTTTTTCGGGATAAAAAACACTTTTTTCGGGGGAAAATAACTTTTTTTCGACAAAAAAAATCGAGAAGAGAGAAAAAACAACAACAGAAAACGCAATATTCCGTAGGATATACCAATAGAGGTAATAATAACGTTTAGGTTTATCTCATACCAAGATCGCAGGAGCGTCACAGAAAATTATTGAATGGGGGGACGGCTGGAATGCCAAAAAAAATCTCAATTTTTTATGAGTGTATCGAAGTCTTCTTAGCATTTGTAATGCAGATTGCCATGCTATAGCAGGTATTTTATTATTAAGCGTTGCGCGCGATTTTTTCGGGTTTGCTGATAAAAACAGAAATATAGGCGTTGGGCCTCGTAGAGGATAAGAGACTTAAAAAGCTTATCAATCAATTCAGCTTTACGACGAAGACGATAATGATGGCTTCGTTATGACGATGACCGCTATATGACGCCGGGAAGCGGCGTGATTACTGATTATGTTTAACTTTAGGTATTTAAAAACGAAATTTGCTTATTGGAACCAGACCTACATTGGAGCCAAAGGTAACCATTTCCCTGGTTGCACGCTCGTATGATTCATAATTATTTAAATATTATGCCGCTCCGACCGCGCTGGGGCGCGGTCGAGCAGGCACGTGGCGAAGAGCCGGCGTAGGGCCAGGTGACCGGCCGGTGCCAGTACCGCTGCCGGCGGGACCCGACGCCAGCGGATTTGTTGCTACTGTGATCAACTTGTATTAAGTTTAAATGAAGAAACGAGAGGGAACTTTGACTTTTACTGGCTGACGGCGGGCTGAAGCCTGACGTGGCGACATCTACCAATAAGCAATTGCGAAAAAGCTTAGGCCGCAAGCAGCGCGCGATTTTCCTCGTTTTTTTTTTTTTTTAATTCCAGTGTGAAAAAGGATGTATGTTCGCCTCGCTACTAAAGCTATTTTTACGATAAATTCTGTGATATTTGTCCCAAAAAATGCTAACTTCCTCAGTTTTCTTCTAAGAATCAGTTGTTTTTTTAAGACCTCAGCAGGGACACGCGCGGAGCCCGGGGGGCATACTTGTATCGGATGCCTCCCTCAGATTCCTGCAGGGGGGGGGGGCATTTGCCCCTGATGCCCCCTGGATCCGCCAGTGATGACAGACAGCCTAGAATGAACACTGCCACATCAAATATGCGTCTTTTCTGCAGAAAAAATGCATTATACGTTTTATTGTAAGTAAAAAAATAGATCACCCGGGCGTGTTCAGAAAGACTCTACAGGTAATGCAATTAGCCCCGGTCTCAGGGCAGGTTGATTTTACCCCTGGGGTTAGTTGCAACGTGTAAAAAGTCACAGAAGCAAATGTGTGCATAACTGAACTTTATTTTGCTTCTTAAACTCCAATATAAATGAATATCTCTAATCAAACATAACGTCACAACCTCAAAACTCAACTGGTTCATGGTTGCATTCAGTTTTTACAATCTCACCAAAGTTACTAGAACATAAGGTTAGGCAGATCATGACGTCACCGATACTGAAGCCTATGGGTGCACTATATACGACCAAAAGTGCACTAATGCTGAAGAAATTAGGATTTTTGAATGAGACTACATGACCAAACTGACCCGTTTTCTGGAATCTGCACATCTCCACAAATCCCAAAAGGTAAGGAAAACCAACATTTTCCCAGTAGGGGCTTCAGGGGGCCATCCCCCAAAAACGCAATTCCCCGTTGGCTCTTATGTTGAAGGCCACGAGCCGGGACTTTGGTGACGTCATCACTTAGGAATGTCGAACACTTGATGGGGCTGAATCCCACTAGGTACTCCGAATCGTCAGGTGAAAAGTCACAGACACTACGTGCCCCGACAAGATTGATATAGGCGTTGGGCCTCGTAGATCATGCCTCGTTCCCACGTTGGTGAAAATGTGACGCTGAAAATGGCGGTCGATAGACGACTTCAACAACGTGCTAAATGAAATTGGATGTCAAATGCATAAGCTTTATGATGGTATAAAGTATAAGCGCATTCAGCTTAACACACCCCGGCCCCTTTAGCTTCTATGAAGCTTCTGTTACGTCGAGAAACGGTCACTTAAATCGCACTCAAACAATTAATCAATTGCTCACGCGGCAATTTTGATCGTCGCAGGACGGCGTCTTTGTGGGAAATGGAATGTTTGTCAGCTGCAGTTATTCGTATTTTGTCACCTAGCGAGATTGTTTTGAAACAATGCAGCTGATGCATCCAACCCTTGATGCAACATAGTCCCGGTCTCCCCTACGTTTATCTACAGAAGCATAGGCATGTGATTGTATATAAATGTTACTCGCAGCTTTAGTGAACGTGCCTTTGTATGAACCAAGTCAACTTACAGGTCTGCCGTCTATTCATGAACTGTTTTAATGTTTCCATTTGTCGAAACAATAAACAGCAAACGCTGAAAACTTAGGGTGTGCCACATGCAGTTTGTATAGATTACATAAGGACGACAGTAGCGACAAAGCTGCAAGCGGTCGTCTCGCGCCCTTCACACATTTCCCTGCCACGTCGTGTGAAGTTCGGCGAAGCGACAAAGTCAGATCTAGTTTGCAATGGCCATTCATCGCGCACATAATCTGTGCGTCAAATATCGCGGCTAGACGTCTTAAATAGACGTGTGAAATAGATCGGTCTAGATTGCCTGAGAAGTAATTTATGCTCCATTTCAGAAGCGGCGAAATATCTGTGGCCCGCTGATCAGTGGCAATGAGGTCGCCATCAGCTCAGGTAGGCATACGGGCATTTGTGATGAATGTACATTCGCTACCCAAGCCTTTGTTACATTATATTTATAATACATCTGAAGCGCACTATTTCATTACAAATAGGAAAATAACTATGAACTATATCATTCAACCTTTCCTCATACATTGAAAAATGCAAATATATTTGTAAGTTTATTTCGCAGGCATCAGGAGACACATTTTTTAAATTATATATTTTATTACATATTTTTTATTTTTTAGACCGAATGCTTCGCATGGATGGCTTCCGAGGTCAAGACCCGCGCTAAGCAGAGCTTGTTGCGTTGGTCCTGATCTCACCACCCGATCGCGCAATTCCTGTTGGCCGGTAGAATTTCAGAGACGAAAGATTTACGTGCCCGACATACCTGGACACAGTCCACCCCGCTCACTGACGTTGCCTGGCCTTGTGCGACCGCTGCCACCGGCCGCAGGCCATCCCGGTCAGGAGCAAATAGTGAGCGCCGAAGCGACCCGAACCCGGACTGCCACTACCGGGATAGGTCAGAAATCCAGAGCTCTCCCACTGAGCTACAGAGGCGGACAAAAAGAGACGTACTCAGAGTTGCAGAACTACCTACTCTTCCACTGTACCATTTTATTAGTCTGTATTTTGCTCTGGGAAGCAAGGAAAACTAAGCAAAAGCATATTTAAGAAAAATGATATTTTGTTTAGGTTCAGGAAAAACGGTGACTCAATGTAGTGAATTTTCGATGAGCTCAAAGGGTGTCACCTCAGATGGTAGTGTAGTGTCAGTTTTCTTTGTCAGCTGTGCTCCTTGTTATAGACCGCAGCGGTGTGGCAGACATTGCCACCACAAAGGCCTCTGAGAGCAGTGACCACCAGTCCATCGTCACAACCTCCACCTGTCGCGGCTTTGGTACAAGTTAGCAGCCGGATGGCTACATTTGCTGCGCGTTGACTGCAGTTGCGGCCGTTCCGGCGCAGCATAGTCCGCCAACTTTTCAAATATTCCAGGAAGCAGCGGCTGCCCGGCCAACTTCATGTAGTGGCGAGTGCTCTCTTCAGCCCTTTATAGAAAACCCGTAAAATCTTTAGGAGCAGTTTGCGGCCCTGATGACGCTAATTGCTCGTCTTCTGAGAAGGCCCTTGGCAGCAGATGTCCCACCCGTTCTGTCGCTCCCAGACGACCTGCGATCGACCGAGATCCGTCCACCAGCTGCCGCCAGACGGCACCATTACACTGCCGAGAGGGGGGCGAGAGAGGCCCGAGAGGGGGCCGAGAGGGGGGCCATTACACTTGCCAAGAGGGGCCGACGAGGGGGCGTTAAAACTGCGAGGGGGGGGGGCTGCTACACTGCCGAAAGAGGGGGGCCGTTACACTGCCGAGATGGGGCGCTACACTGCCGAGAGGGGGCCGCTCCACTGCGGAGAGGGGGCGAGAGGGGGCCGTTATACTGCGAGAGGGGCCGAGAGGGGCGCTACACTGCGAGAGTGAGGCGAGAAGGGGGCTGTTACACTTCGAGAGGTGGGCCGAGAGGGGGCCGTTATACTGCCGAGAGGGGGCCGAGAGGGGGCCGCTACACTGCCGAGAGGAGGCCGAGAGGGGGCCGTTACACTGCTGAGAGGGGGCCGAGAGGGGGCCGTTGCACTGGTGAGAGGGGGCCGCCGAGAGGGGGCCGTTACACTGCCAAGAGGAGGCCGAGAGGGGGCCGAGAGGGGGCCGCTACACTGCTGAGAGGGGGCCGTTACACTGCCGAGAGGGGGCCATTACACTGCCGAGAGGGGGCCGCTACACTGCCGAGAGGAGGCCGAGAGGGGGCCGAGAGGGGGCCGCTACACTGCTGAGAGGGGGCCGTTACACTGCCGAGAGGAGGCCGAGAGGGGGCCGTTACACTGCCGAGAGGGGGCGCGTAACCGCTCAGTAACCCCGGCCGGGCATCGGCGGCTCTCCCTCCGAACAGCCTGCCGTTCTAGCAGAGGTGATATCACTGAACGATCTCCTCATTGGGTGGGGAACTATCGCCCTGCATTTGTGCCATTCAGCTCGAGACTGACGTGTCGATCAGTATAGCAGGCCGTGGCAGAGATACAGTTAAAGGGAATCATCCACCTGGGTAGATTCGATCGAATGCTCTGACGTGACTAAACAGAGTACGCAGATAACGATTCTGCTATTAACTGTCAAAAAACGGAAACTGAAAATGTTGATGAAATAAAATAGTATACACCATGATGGCATTTTCGGATGCACCTGCGTCACAAACGCGTCACAACTCCCGAGCTTATGGCGAATCGAATTAGGCAAACCGCAAACATGCGCTAATGCATGCACCGCATTGAACGCCGCTGTACCGATAGCTAACAACCATTATCAGTAAAGCTAGTCTCCTTTTCACGCGTTACGAATTCTGGTAAGTATGCATACGCTGGAGGGAGAGAGCCGATTTATGGTAAAAATATGAATATAAAATGCCTGCGATCTCGGGCGGAAAACAACGTTTGTCGTCAGTTCTGAAAACTGCGCCGGCAAAGTCTCCATTTTTCCAGAAGTGTTTATGGCTTCTGGTCCAAAAGATCAGATCCTGAAAGGAAATCAATGGGCAGGCCGAAGCACGTCCATAATAAGACCTAACTTACACCCTGATGCATCCAGCGTTCTAGGCTCATTGAACTGGTAACAGCAATGGATGTCTGGACATAAACGACAAAGTATGGTGACTAGAAAGAGCTGTAATTACCTTTGTGAGGTATCTGCAGAACCGTGCTTTGACCGGAATTCCCAAGCAAGGAAAAACACTCAAAACTGTGTTACCCTTTCCCAGGGACTCGTCTAACATGTTAACTGGTGGGGGGGGGGGGGTAACCCCCCGTCAAGATCCATCCATGCGAATCTGAAATTCGGCTACTGGGGGGGGGGGGCAGTGCGACTGACGCCAGCGCTCCACAATGCGTGACTGACGCTTTTGTTGTCTGGAGCGGCAACAGCGTGAATCAATAAACGAATTTGGGACATTTGCTTGGCGACATATTGTTTTAACATATTTGCCAGAGGTAAGCAGTGAAGCCTAGCCAAATAAAGAGGTTCCAAATCAGGCCCAACCGGCGTATGCCTGCAGCGCATTGAGTGCGATGCAAAATAAACGTTCGTTTCATACGTCTATTAACCCGCGCCCAGGTGGGCCTCCGAGACAACTTCGCCATGGTGGGGGGGGGTCAAAATGACCCGTCTAACTCGACCAACAAAAAGAGATAGAAAGACGCAAAAAGGGCGTTTGAAGCTCATCACGTGTACGACGTTAAAAGATCATTTTTAGCTCAGATCAATATTGAGGTACCAGAGGTATCAAAGGTCAAATTTACAGTTTTTGACTTCGCTTCGAACAACCCGTATATCTCGTGAACTATGATAAGTTAAGAACAAACGGAAAATATAATCGAAAGCTATTAAATTTTCAATCGCACTGGGGTGTCCTCAAATTGGGGGCTCAGATCAATGTTTAGGCTCCAGAGGTCATCAAGGGTCAAAAGATGCATTTTTCGGCAGATTTTTGTTTTCCTTAATAACTTTTATTAATAATGATTGAGCAGTGACTTTACACCAATCGTTTCGCCCTCGACAAGGCGCTTGCAACATATACATGTGACCTTTCAAGGTTAATTCAAAATTTTACCCCTCAGGCTCAAGGTCATTTGGCTGACCTGGTAAGTCATGTGCATATTGGGTCGATGCGTCAGACGGGACAAACACAGTGGTGTCACCGACCGTCTCTATCTCTTTTCTATCAAAGTTTATTAGCATCATCTTGCTGATGACCTCAGATGACCTCAAAATGACGCTTTGAAGAGATCAATGAGCAAAACTGCACCTTGATCATCCAGCACGAGCCCAAAAAACATGAATTCTGAAAATTATGCTTTATCAGTCGTATATTTTCCTGAATGGAAGCATTTGTTTATTTTTCAAATTCACTTATAATGGGGAGGTCCAGAAAATTTACTGACTTAGGTCACCGATACAAAATCCAAGGAATTAACAAGTTGTAGTACTTATAATCTTATGAAATCCCTGCAAGTTTCAAATCTTTCGAACAAAAACTGTGGCTTTGGCACGATCACAAACATTTTGGAAGGCAAGGTCACTTAAAGTGACCTGATGACCTGACCTCGGTTGACCTGAAGCAATTTTTTGTCAAAGTGTGGGCACTTGATGTTCAAACAGCTATGCAAAATTTGGCGGCGCTGCGGGCCGCCGTTTTCCCGCTATTCCGGAAAAACCTCAGGGGGGGTCAAAATGACCCCCCACCAGGGCGAGGGTTAATACTAATTAAATGCGTATCTATAATAAATGCTTATTTTTCGTTGCACTCAAATCAGAGTGAGAGAGCTTGCGAGCCCGCCATTGACCGGGTGGGATAAATATTGCCTCCTGACAAACTTTCGTGATAGCTCAAAGCCTAATGACGCTATCCACGTGAAGCTTTGGGTACGTTCTCCCACATTAATTTTGCATCTTCTGTGCGCAAATAAAGCAATTTGGTTGATATCTTTTTATATATATACAAGATAAGCTACGTCACTAAGCACGAGTTTGACGACAAAATCAGCTTAACTTTAACCCGCGCCTTACTGGGCCTCTGCATTTCCCGCACCTTTCTGGGGGTGTTAGAACACCCCATTCTAACTCGGCTCCTATGGCACGTAGACAAAAAAAGTTGTTCGAACCGTCATCAAAATTCATTTCGAAACTATATTATATTTTTTCGCTCACATCAAAATTCAGGTCACCAGAGGTCTTCAAAGGTCAAATTTTCCAGTTTTATGACATCGCTCCAGAAACCCCCAAATATCTCGGGAACTATGCTATCTAGAAACAAACGGAAAATGCAATCGCCAGCCATTTAAATTTGCAATCGCACTGGTTATCCTCAAACTTGTCCTTAGGTCAATAGTTTAGGCTTTAGAGGTCGTAAAAGTAAAAAAGGCTGTGCTTAGGCAAATATTATTTTTGCGAATAACTTCGTACCTAACAAAGATAACGCAACACTGTTTTTTAAAACTCATCGGATTTCGCTTGCTTCTGCATCGATAACTGATTAAAAATAAACTCTCCTTTGTAAAAGTTGCTTAAATATTCTATTTTATCAGGAGATGTGTCAAATTTGCGCCGATTTCAGGTGATTTGGGCGGGGCCATGGCCCCGTGCCGCACCCCTCTCCCTCTGGATCCACCCATGACCTATGTCTGCCAGCAGGATGCATTTAGCGTCACTCATCTTCAGTATCACCGTCATTGCAGGATAACAAACGACAAAAAACAATAAACAGTAACACACGACATGAAGCAAAAGGCTGGTACACACAAACCTACACAGCCCGGTTTTTGTCGCGCTGTCTGACACCG
Organism: Semibalanus balanoides; assembly: GCA_014673585.1. Classification (NCBI taxonomy): domain Eukaryota; kingdom Metazoa; phylum Arthropoda; class Thecostraca; order Balanomorpha; family Balanidae; genus Semibalanus; species Semibalanus balanoides. Next base: position 22,995 of record VOPJ01000241.1, read on the forward strand.
GGTCACAGCCGGGTCGCAGTGCTGCGTGTGTCGCAGACGGGCCGACAATGCCGACAGATCCGGCCCAGCTTCCGGCCGGCTGAGTGGCTGCCGATCGACACGGCAGCGACACAATCACCGCTCGACTGAGGTGACATCGGCGCCGGGCCACTGTGGGGGCGGCGCCCGTCGCTCCGGTGGTACCACACACACACAGACACACATCCCGGCAGCAGCGTGCGAAGCCTGGAAAATCCCACAGGTATTGTCCTACCGTGGAGAGACAAACAAAGGTCTCTGCGAGATCACCGTGGTGGAGGGTGCGGCAGTTGTGCCGTTTGGACATAAAACACGCGGCACGGGGACAGAGCAGCAGTGATCGAGGAGAGTTGGTGTTGGAAGCAGCAGCAGTTCTCCAGCCATGACCGGTCTGTGGCTGTTGTGTCTGCTCGGAGTCGGGGCCGCCGCTGGCAGCGTGCTGCCGGCAGACAGGGCCAACTCGCCCTGCCAGCCCGCACCGTCTGGATGGCCGACGACGGCTGCAACACCTGCTTCTGTCTCGAGAGCGGCGTGCCCGGCTGCAGCCGCATGTGGTGCTCGGCCAACAACCCGGCGGCGGGCAAGAGCGCCTCTGGTGACCTTGGTAGCGACATGAAGCCACTGCCGCTCCCACAGCCTGAGGAGGAAGCCAAGTCATACAGCACCAACAGAGACGCCCAAAACCCGGAGCCGCAGCCGCTGCCGGAGCCGGAGCCAATGGAGGAGCGATCGGGAGTGAGCTGCACCCAGGGAGAGAACTGGCAGGAGGACTGCAACTCGTGCTTCTGTCTCGGGGACGGCAGGGCCGCCTGCACCAAGATAGCGTGCTCCTCCGAGAGCCGGGCTCTGGCCGAGGCGGTGAAGGACCACTGTGAGGCGGGCACCACCTGGAGCGACAACTGCGACGTCTGCCACTGCGTCAATGACAGCCAGGTGATCTGCAGCTACAGAAGCTGCCCCGAGACCAAGAGACGCCGCCGCCAGGCCGGCTGCACGCCGGGAACCACGCGGCCAGTCGACTGCAACAAATGTCTCTGCCTCCCCGGCGGTAGGGAGGCGTGCACCTTCAAGTTCTGCCTGTCGGAGACCTCCCAGCAGACCAGCAAGTTCTCTGGCCCGGCCAAGCCAGCAGTCAGCAGCCCTGAGTGTGTGCAGGAGTGTCCGGCCGACTGTGGTAGTCTACGCGGTGAAGATGGCTGCCTAACCTGCCAGTGCGACAACGGTTCCTTCTTCGGAGTGCAGCCTGCGCCAGTGACGGAGGCGGTGGCGGCGGAGGCAGCGGACAGGACCTGGTACACGCGGAACACAAATCCAGCGGTCAGCAGGTCTGAGTGTGTGCAGGAGTGTCCGGCCGACTGTGGCAGTTTTCGCAGTGAAGACGGCTGCCTGACGTGCAACTGTGACAATGACCCGTTCTTCGGAGTGCAGCCTCTCCCCCCACAGACGGACTCGGCGGTGTTTGATGACAGGAGCCGGTACATGCCGAACGCAGGGGCTGATGTAGACGCAGGCTTCGCAGTCAACCAGGGCTGGATGCTCGGCGGAAAGTAGACAACGACGAACATCAGTCGGACGGACCACACCTGACGACGACCGAACGCGGCGAGGACATGACCAGATAATGCCTGGGACACCAGAGACCTACCTGCAAAGGCAGCGGGACGCTGTCCGTCTTTAAGGTCTTCAGTTCTCAGATGCTTTAGAAAGCGCACTGATACTTTTCTATTCTGGGTCTAATTTGATGGTTCACGGTTTATGATAAAATCATATTCGCTATCTCTATTTCTTTTCAGTCACCATAAACGATAATGGTAATTATTTTTGGATGGGTAACGAAACATAGTCATCATGGTTGCTTGTTACTGCATGTATCCAAATGTGGCAAAGATATCATGATAAATATATTTTCAAAAATGTCTATGTGTATTAATCAAGTGCACAGGATATTATATCAACCTATCCAAACGAAAAGGTGAGCGGCATATTATTTATGAATGAACGATGACGGCGCGGCTATCTGCAAACAGGAAGAAAACACCAAACACGGCACTTTGTACCATAGCTAAGGGAGAACAGCGTTTGGTGCCTGTGTGCACTTACTTTTGTCACGGTCGGAAGGGAAGATATTCAGTGTACTTACCACTGTGTTGTACTTAAGTCGGAAACGTATACAACATATGTATCTATTCCTTGGCTGCTCTTTATTTTCTCACTACAAGATAAATTAAATAGGAGATGAGCGAGCCAGACACGAGAAGTCAGAGAATGATACATTAAATGTTTAAAATATAAAATAATGAATTTACGATTCTAACAGCCAATCAATGATACCAGTAAGACGCCGTAGTTGGTGATAAACGAGCAAGTGCAAGAGAAATGTATGGTGAATTTCAACTTGATCGGTCAAGTAGTTTCTGAGATTCAAAAAGGGTGCGCACATGTGCACGTGCGCACGTGCGTGCATAGGCTTCCACCCTGACTTGTGGAACAGTGTCGGTGGAGAGGTCCCTAACCACACACCAAGTTTGAGCACGATCGGCTCAGCCGTTCCTGAGATATATAATAGGGGTGTGCAGTGTGCACTGTGCACGTGCGCACATGCAGAGCCACCACACCCCTGACTTGTTGAAAGGTGGCAGTTGAGAAGTCCCTAATCACTCAACAAATTCGAACACAATCGGCTCAGCCTTTCCTGAGATACAGAGTAGGGGTGTCGGTGTGCACGTGCGCACGTGGAGTCACCCCACCCCTGCGTTGTGGGAAAGTGGCAGCTGAGGGGTACCTAACCACAAACAAATCTGCAATCAATCTGCGCAGCCGTTGCAGATTTTTTGACACCTGTACAATTATCTGCTCTTACAATGCGTAACTTGCCGTTAGTTTTCTTCGTATAATCAAATTCATAAACACATATTACCGGGTACTACCGGGTACCTACTACCAGTCTAACAATGCCGCGTGGTAGTACCCGGTAGTACCCGGTAATATGTGTTTATGAGTTTGATTATACAAAAAACTAACGGGAAATTTCGCATTGTAAGAGCAATTATACATGAATTAATAAAGTTTCAATTGATATAAAAAATATCTTACGGCACACCTGGCTGACGGCACACCTGGCCCGAGCTTTGGACCAACCCGAAGCTGCAGTCACTGGCGGATCCAGAACCTGGGCATGGGGTGGGCTAAATTAAAAAAAGTTTCATCAAATTCGAAAAACTCATCGGATTTTGCTTCCTTGTACCTTACTGAACGGTTTAAAACAAATATGCACTTAGTAAAAGTTTATTAGACTTTCCCTCTTACAACTGAAAATTATGTCAATATTCCGTGAATTTCAGCCATATGGGAAGAGGTTCGCTCTCCATTCTGACCGAGCAGCCTCACACTACCCCCCCTGGATCCGCTAGTGGCTGCAGTCAGTGCACTGGCAGTGGCCGGCCTTAGTGTCGGTGGTGAGCGGTGGGGCGCGAGATGTTAGGTGTGGAGGCGATACCAAGGCAAGTAAATTTGTAAAGAGGTGATACATGTATTGTATAACTGAAAGAAATTGTTTAGTAGTTTGAAGAAATATAATTGAAATCTGAACTGGATTGGTTTCTAAATTAATCATATATAATTGATTTATAAGTTATGTATTCATTTAGCGAATTAATTTTGGTTAAGAACTAAATTAAATTGTATACGCAATTCATATTGCATTATTTTGCCTTAACCCAAATTCATCAACTATATATCTGATTTATGTTGTATTATTTAAATATTTTATTACAAACTATATGTATTTGTTCTCTTACAGTACATTCTGACTATTTTGTTTTTAAATCCCTCAGAATCAATGAACTACGGTGGTGAGGGAAGGAACTTTAGGTACCAGGGTAAGAGGTCAAAGGATGTCGAGATTGGGGGATTTCAGAGGTAATGGTTCAGGGATTAGGGGATTTCGGAGGCTAAGGAATTTCAAGGGTTTACGGTCGGGACCAAGGAGACATCAGGGAGCGGTGAATCATGCTGAAGTTACCAGGTGGGTCGTGCCCAAGGCCCTATAACCAGGTTGAGTCATCCGGCAAATGTACCGCTCTGTGACGTATACTTGCGACGTCACAAGTATTCACGGGCTCTAGGCGCCGTAGCCCGTAACGCTTTTATGCGCTATTATTTTAGGATTATTTTCTATGCGAGAGGAGATGAAGCACTGCAACAAAAGCCATTCGGTAGAGCAACTATTTGCCTACTAACGAACCAGCAATCGTTTTGTCCTCCTACTTCTTACCCACTGGCTTAATACAGCCCGACAAAGCAAGTTACAGACATACCTGATCAAAAACTCTATATATCCCCAAAAGTCTCTAGAATATCCTAAGAACTCTCTAAAATATATTAAAACTCTCTAAACTTTCCTCTAGGAACTGACAAGAAAGCCTAGACTTTAGATAAGGTCCCTAGATTGGTAACCCTGTGCGTCAAGAAAGTGTGCCACACCTCTGATGTCGCAAGTATTCATTGACCAATGCACTCTGAAGGGATGACACCCCCTGGTCGTGCCGGCTGGAGGATCAAAGTCCACTCAGGCGATTGGTAGCGGCTCTGCGGCCCAGGGTCCCATGGGCGGCCCAGGGTCATACGTGGAGTCTGTTGACGGGTCAGCTGGCCTGTAGCCAGAGACAGGGATCCAAGGTCAGGGATCTAAGGTAAGGGATCCAGGATTAGGAATAGGATACAGGATCTGGATGTAGGGCTACGGGCCAGAGGACAACGATCCACTGAAGGATTTTTAGGATAGGGATAGGGGTAGGGGCACAGAACCAGATACAGATTAGGGAATAAGGGTATAAGTTTAGGAATCGGGGTTTTGGGATACAGTTTCCAGGATCAGGGATCAAGGGGATGAGGGCATGGGATAAGACATGGAATTCAGGGTTAAAGTTTGTTTGTTTTTTTTTTTTGGGGGGGGGAGTGTTCTTCAGGGTGGCAATGACTTGTGTCTTACAGTAAAGGCATGGGTCGGGTTCCTCAGGGGAAAATGATAAAATTCTCGTGCATTTTCGAAAATTGAGAGTTGTATTAGTATGTAGTAAGCAATTTTGAACAGCTTTTCTATTTTTCGCTTTTTGATTTCTGAATAATCCTGACTACCTCTAATCCATTTTTCCTTGCATTTATCGGTTCCTTGGTAACCATTTTCGGGCTGCCCATTACGCATCGGTTAGGCAAGATTGTAAAACATTAAAATATTAATTTTTCGATAAATTCTTAAAGATGGATTCGTATTAAAGTAAACGTCCAAACCACTTTTTCTATCTTCCGGATTTTTATTTTGAATAAATCCTGACCTCTAAAATCCAATTTCCCGGCAAACCACTGCTTCGGCGGTCTATAACCGACAGCTCGCCCAAAAGTAGCATACACGGACCTTGAAAGTTGTAAACCATAAACAAAATTTTTTTTTTTTTTTTCCCAGTTGTACTATTGCACGTACATACACTACTGGTGAGATAAAGCTGAATGCTTCCATGCACGAACAAAAGTAATTATCATGGTCATTTTGGTTTCTGAACTCGGATCATGATGCATAAACGAAAACCAACAGGCCGGTTTTCTCCCTTACTCTTCTACTACCCTTACTAGGCTCGTCCTTACTCCCCGGTTCAACTAGCGGGACAAACAACTGCAATTTAGAGCTATCAGGCATTTTCGATCGCGACAAGAGTGATTGCAAGTGGCTTAGGGGCCTTAGTAAGCCTTTTATGGAGCATGAGTGTAGGTAAATTGCAGTATTAGCGCACGGTCACATTTTGTCGGACACTGCTCACGGACGAGGTTTAATCACCTAGGGCACGCATAAAGAAAAGTCGAATATTACGGTGAGTTTGGGATTAATGTGACTTCTTATTTGGCCTAATACCAGTCTTTTTACTGTTCTTGCTCATAACGATTTTACGTCTAAGAAACGTAGCTGTAATTGTCAGATAAACCACGATCCACACGACTACGGACTATGGAGGACTGGTATAGGACGATAGGTACACCACTCCGATTTGGGTTGCAACGTTTCTTCATCAATGGCTTTAAGTGTTCGGGTCGGATCTGGCGGTCAAGGAATGTACCAACTAAATGTATTGCCTTTGCACCTAAACAAACTGTTTTTGAGTCGGAAACGAATTGCTTCACAAAATAATGAAATACTTAAGCAGGGTATTGCCACGGGGGGACCCGAGGGCCCACGGTACGCCCCCCGTGGGCCTCCAAGGGACCCCATCCCCGTGTATGTTTAACAGTTTTGCATGCTTTTAATCCGAAATAGTCTGAGAACCGCTCAAAGCAGGTCACATTATCTATACGTCTTCGGGCCCTCTACAGGCCAGATTAAATTCTCTATACGCCCGAGTAAGCCCTTCAGAGGCCAGAGGGAGCCCTCTGGAGGTCAGATTGTGCCGTCAGGAGGCCAGAGTGGGCCCTCTGGAGGCCACAGTGTGTCCTCCGGAAGCCACAGTAGGCCCCCGGAGATCAGAGTGGACCCATCGAGGGTCAAAGTTGACCCTACGGAGACCAGAGTGGACTCTCTGGATGAAGGCCAGAATAGAGTACCACGATGGACCCTTTTTAGGCGAGAATGGGCGTTCTGGAGGCGAGAATGAGACCTCTGGAGGTGAGGACGGGCCCACTGGAGGCTGACAAGGACCAGGCTGGGCCCTTTGAACGCCTTAGTCGGTCATTTTAAAGCCATGGTGGGCCTTCTGGAGTCCAGAGTTGACTCTGGAGTCTGGAGGCCAAAGTGGGCTCTCTGAAGTCCCAAAGTGGGCACTCTGAAGGCCACAGTCGGCACCCTGAATGCCATAATTGGTCCTCTATAGGTCAGGGTGACCCTCTGGAGGTCAACGTGGGTCTTTTGGAAGTAACATTGGTCCTTTGAGAGACCAGAGTGGGTCTTCTAGAGGCCAGAGGGACCATCTGAAGGTCAGAATGAGTCCTCTGGAGCTTAGAAAAGGCCCTCTGGGCCCAATCTTACCAAGTGCCGTGATCGCACCTAATTTTACCAACGCCGTAGTGCAAACTATTGGTGCCCCGACCTACAAAACGTTTAAAACCCAGTATCGAACCTGGGCCATCCCGATCCTTAGTCTAGCGTCCTCGCGACTTAATTATGTTGACATCCCTGAACATATTGTTCAACAAGGGTACTAGCATTCAACAGTGTTTTTGACCAAATAAGACAGGCAGCTACAACAAAAGATATACTTGTTTTGATTTGTATCTGATGAAAAGGGTTGACTTTGACCGAATCCAGGATTTAATGTTTTGTCAGGTTAAGACAGGCGCAGATCCAGACAGTTTCTCAGGGGGAGGTATCGCCAGTACGTCAACCGATCCCAGATGGTCAACGGCCCACTGGCGGACCCCTCACACAAATAGTACCAAAATTGAAAATCTCACTGGATTTTGACCACTATTTTTTCAAGGGACCCCAGATTCATGAAATTCCCAAAATTACGGCCGGCCCATTGACCCGCCATATATAAAGCTGTGAGTGTGAGGGACCACAGAGGCCCCTCACACTCCAAGGGGAGTTATAGCCCCTATAAACACATAGTATTTCAGGCACAACTAACCTAATTTCAATAAAATACCTCGTTAATTATACAATTTAGGTTTCTGAAACCGGCACAATTCCTGGCAGAAAGCTGCGCCGACGCTCCGCACCGCCTGCCGCTGGGCGCCGTCTCCGATTATCTTATCAACAATGTTTACCTACAGTTCCCGCCGCCCAGTTAAACGGGGTGCACCGCGTTTAAAATTAACAACTTTTTAGCTGGGAGCCTATTGCATCTGCATATTCAGTGTGCCTGAGCATTGTACAGCGATACCCATCATCGGCGCTTGCTGGTTGGTTGAACGGCAGCCGAGTGCGCTGATGACCAAACATGTTTTCGAAAAGTGGATTTAAGGTAGTCAGTAACTCATTTTAGCGAAAACCCGAAAAAAAGAAAAGTTGTTCAGAATTGCTTACTACATTCCGATCTACCCTCGCAATTTTCATTTTTTACGACCATGCCAATGTGCACGCGTGCTCCTGTACCATTTCATATATTTAAAACCTGTTTAGCAATAGCTTTACCAGAGCGCTCCCGTTCGGCCGTTGCCCGAAAAGCGCTATAACAGTATGTAATATTTATCATGACAAAAACGCACAGACCCAGGCATTCTATAGAATGCCTGCCGCATCAGGATTCTATAGAATGACTGACCGAGTGCGACGCATTCTATACAATCCCTAGGTATTCTTTAGAATGCCTGGGCCAGTTAGGCATTCTATAGCATCATCCCTGATTCTACACATTGCCTGTAAATATATATTATATATAATATATATATATATATATATATATATTATATACATATATATATATATATTTATATAATATATATGGTGGTGTATATATATATTATATATATATATTTATTAAATATATATATATATATATTTTATATCATGTAAACATAGTAATATATATATAAACTGATATCATTATGACAAGCACGCAACACCAATTTGGCTCAACTTACAAGCCAGCAATGAGACAGTTGGCATCGATAAATAATCGATATATCATATACAATATTCTTAAAGATACGAGACCTCTTGGCTAGTCCTAAAGTGACGACAAAAGTATCAATTTTGCCTGCAATTTGGAGGGCAGAGACAGCCTGTTTACCTTAATCTCTAGCATAGCCTCTCCCCTCCCCTCTCTGTTATGTCAATGGTACATTAGCTACGGAAATTATCATTACTCGGTGTTTTCGCAAACTTTTTTGCAAATGCCAGTGTTTACACTTATCGGACTGAATCTTCTTTCTATAATAATTATTAACACTTTATGTTATCCTGATTCCCGCTGAAAAAGTCCGATTTTAAACATTTCATCCTAAAATCAGTATTAGAGTTCGCACTCTAAAAAACGACATCAGCAACAAAAAGTGACTGGTTAGTGACAGGTTATCCTAGCTTGACATGTCAAGACCCAGATAGGTCAAAAAGCCAAAGTTATAAGAGATGAACAACAGGGCCCTGACCTTTTTAGGTTTAGGTAGTGTATCAGTACACAAAATAGGGCCTATGCTCAAGGTACAATCAGTAAAACTCACGTCACCGTGCTTAGCAGGCCTGGCCAAGTACGGCGAGTTTTTTAGATGACTTATGGCCCCCTGGTAATGAAATTAACCATAAAAATACATCAATGCAATTAAAGTGTACGACATCTGTTGTGTTTTTTAGTGTGGATACTTTATGCCTCTAATATAAAAATATCCCCACCCTGAAGGGAATCCTGATAATGCCACTGGGATCATGAGTGTTATAGTGGTCATTGCTTCAAAACTTCCAAAACGACGGTCACAGGCTAAAAATTGTCACATATTCTGACTTCCAAAATAACGATGTTCTGATTTACTAAAGGAAGTAATTTAATTTGAAGAGGTTTTAAATCAGTTGTAATGTGACAACGCAAAACGAAGAGGTTTTATCATACATTCTGGTATTTTACGCTCGTCCAACAAAATGTTGTGGGTCCTCTTCATCCAACAGAAAATGTATCGTCAGAAGACGATTGTTACCCAATCATGAACAGTTCGAAATGAGCTTTAAACATTCCGTAAGCTTTGAAGAATTAAATAATGTGTCAATACAAATTGCTAAGAGGAGTTTATCGTTGATGCCTGCAGAGATTCGAGTACTGCCACTTGATATCTGCAGCAATGACTATTGCATAGCCCTATCTGAGAATGATATAGGATAGTGCAATGCAAACAGGGTTGATATCAAGGTTCACTTTGATATCAAGGCTACTCACTCACTTTGATATCAAGGTTACTTTAATCGCGATGTGAATTCTTCATAATACATGGCAGCTATTGTGACCTATGTTTGACTGGTGCGTCATTGAGTGCTGATTGTAAAGCTGACCTCAAATGATTTATGGACGGATGCCCTGATAGGAGAAGCATGATTTCATATCGGTGGCCTGTCCCGTCATTGCACAGTTTGCACAGTTTGGGTTTCGCGGTTGAGTCATGCTGTCAACGCTGAACGGTTGTCTGATGCTTGACGAATTTGTCACTTCGATATCATGAAACCAACCACAATGTTGAACGCAAGCGCTTGGAACACTGTTCATATCATGTTGTATTCGTTATATGCTTTTGCCACTTCTGGACGTTTACATGTGTGTATACAAATTAGTTTAATGTGGATTTTGGTTTACTCTGCCACCGGTGAAACTTTCCATTATCAATCATACTGGTAGGTGAGACATTATCCGCTTTGACGGATTCTGTGCAATAGATGCGAAAGGGCATTACATCATTTTAAGCTGTGTCTCTATTATTATCATGTGCCTCAGAATGTTTTTAGCATTATCGTGAGCATGAGGTAAAATATTTTAAGCTCTAAGAAATTCATTGTTAAGTCCATTGGTCATAGCTTTCGGCCCTCCGGAAATTTACATTTTACGAAAGTATTTTTACGCAGTTTTCAAAACGGAGGTAGACATGTTATAAAATAAATACCACACTTAGGCCGATATAATTGCTTTAGGACTTCGGTCGTTCTAGGATTTTTCACCATCGACTCTTGGTCTAGGGCGGAAAATCCTACAACGACCTCGGTCCTAAAGAAATTATTGTATCGGCCCAGTGTGGTATCTATTATTCGGCCTGATATATTTGAGCAAATTTGTCAAACAAAAATCGAAAGAGTAGCTTCAACTGATTTTCTTCTCAGAACAACTGCCAATAAAAACCATACATTGGTAACAAGTGGTGGCGCTGCCACCGAGCGTGGCATGAGTGTGCTGAGGTGCTCTGTGCTTTTTCGGGTAAGACACGGATTTCAGTCACCGTAGGTGTCGTAAATGCTTCAAAAACAGCGAGACAGCACAAATCTTATTCTGGCTAGGAGAATCAGAGTAGCAAGCAGGACTGTACGCTCCCCGCTTAAGTTTCATTAGTGCCGGTGCTGTGTTTATTAAGGGATGAGGCGGCGGTCATGACAGAGTCGGCTTCACAGGTTTAACCCTCGCCTTACGGGGAGGGGGCCTGACAACCCCCCCTGAGTTTTTTCTAAAATAACTTCTTACGCATGGCGCACATATTTCTGAAATTTTTAGTAGCTGAGTTTACAATAATTTTACGTATTTCCGTAAAATTTGCACAATATTGGTCGATAAATTTTTTGAAGATATTAGCCGCGTTTACATAGCAATTTAAGACACGTGTACAATTTTCCCACGTTATGTGAAAATGAAGGTTCTTTCACACGTCCAGTGATCACGACTTACGGCCCAGTAGCGTCATTTACCGTCATGCTGTTATGTATCACATTGATCGAATGGTATGTTGCAGCTACGTATTGGCCATTGTTGGCGTTGTTTCCGTGGTAATAATACAGAAATCCACGTTAAGGTTTGCTGGTCGCGAAAATTAAGTGCCGCTAACTTCGCGAAATAGAGCCTTCCTCCATGTTTCAGCAGCCTGTTTATGGCCTACGGGCGGCGGCACTACACAGCGTTGATATTAACGGCACGCCGCACGATCCTACTTCTTAGCATGCCTGCGGCAATGTTACTATGCAGCATGCGACAGTATGTGCGACAAAATACTAATGACTCGCCGGTATATTTGGTGGAAATTGTGTTTGTTGGGTGGTAACGATATTGTAACGTACCGGTATATACATTCCGCAGTTTCGCACTCTAGTTCTGATTTCGCAAAAGCAGCAACTTCTGAACGGAAAAAAAGTATATCGGTTTGCGCATATGTAGCATACGCTATTCGCCAAGACTGTTAGGCTACCCAAATGAGGTCAAAATCCGGAAAGAAAATACTCCACTCTGGTTGTTTGGCTGCTAACAGTAATTATAAAGCACTATTTCAACATACTAAAATAGCCAATATCACTCTTACAGCCATGTCTGAAAGCAATTGGGAACCAATGCAACAGTCCGGTGTAGCGGGACGTCCTACAAAACAGCCTAATGGAAGTTAGTGGAAAAATAGTGGATAAAATAGTGGAACAATAGTGGAAATAGTGGAAGTTATTTATGCTATGTAAACAGGCCTAATGACGTGTTGATGACTCAATGTTTCTCTAAAGACGTGGAATATTGTACCGTAAAGATAAAAAATGAAGTATTGGCAGCAAATAAAAAAACAAAATAATTAATGACGTCACATGTTATTTGCCTTTCAAATGAAATTTTCGGATATTCAATATTTGTTTTTTTTACCCCCAAAAATCAAAAAACTGATTTTTTGCGAAATTCCCCACAAAATCGAAATTTTCAAAGATAACTTAAAAGCCGGAATATATGTGAGATAATGATGTTTGGACGATAACCAAACCAAATTTCAAAGAAATATCTCAATTTTTGACTGAGTGATGGCTTCCTTAGTGAAATAATTTATGACGTCATTTTTAAATTTAACATTTTTTACTTTGTTTGACCAGATGTGATCAAATACAATACTTTTTTTGTTAATCAGGATAAAAAACTAGTCTGGAAACATGCGTTTTTTTACATTTAACAACTTTCTAATTTTTGAGGTTTTCTGACCGTTTTTCCGGACGTGATCGAGTCGAGCGTTGCTAATGTTAATCGCCCATAGCCATTTTCGTTCTCTGGTAGAGACTTCGTTCCTGGGAGTTAATAATAATCCAGACATAAAAACGATATATTTCAGATAGCTAAATTCACGTCCAACATTTGACGCTAACCAAATCATTTATATTTAATAACTTTAACGTTACGACGAACAGAACAAAACCGCTATTTTTGAACGTGGTCAATTTTTAGGATTATACTTGACCTGGAAGGTCACCCGATGACCTGAAACCAAAAAAATGATACACCATTATATTTTTTACATGACAGGCAACATGCTGTTTTTTTCGGCGGTGCTCTATCTTGCTTGGTTTGGAAGTTAGCAGGGTTGGTTGACCAGTGACCAGCAGGGTTGGTTGACCAGACCAGTGAGAACCAGACCAGACCAGACCAGACCAGTGAGAAGAATGACCAGTGGCGTGCACGCAACGGTCATTGCTGGAAACTTAAAGTAAACAATATGCCACTTAAGTGGAGGACTGTTTATTGATTCGACTCTGATTGAATATATGTGAATCGTTTAATCAAAATATCTTAAATCAAAAAATAATTTATTTACAATTGGATCTTTTAATTCATGAATCGTAATTCAATAAAACCTACATAGAAACAGGGATGATTGAATCAGAAGGTTGTTATATGTTGTTTCAATATTAAATCAAACTTTTTTTACACATTAATTTGGAAAGCAGTGTTTTTCATGGATCGAGTACACCCATGGGTGCCCACTCAATTTTCCCGATTGTCTGGACTAAGTAGGCATTTTTCAACTTGTCAATGGTACTGGCTGGGCATGGGTATGATCACTTTTTAGTCATGTCGCGAGCCGTTATTTTTTACATGACAACCAGATGTTTAACCAGGTTAATATGTTAATATATAATATAGGACACTTAAACAATACATTTTGACAATTCTATGAGAACAAAACAATATTGTATGTACATAGCAGTGGTAAAATATTTGAAAATCCCAAATCATATCAGATCTAAAGTCTCATCTAGTATGACAATATTAAACGTAAAGTGTTCAATGAGTCCAAAGCCACAGCAATATACTGGTACGTGATATTATTTCTCGTTAATAACATGCAAGTAAATATGTTCGTACTTTAAAGCTTTTTTGATTGACCTCCTTACAAAAATTGTGTTCAAGTTATTTTATATGTAATGTTTGTATGAATTTTCGAGCACGGCTCATGATCACATACACAAAATCGGTCTCGGGCTGGATTTTTTTTTGAATTTTTGTACTTTTTTTTAAATTTGAATGGGTCTGGTCTGGGTCTGGGCTTAGTGTTCATGGGCTTCGACTGGGCTGGGCTAATGGTTTAGGCACCCATGAAAAACAATGTTGGAAAGCATGATTTATAAAATGTTTTGTCCATAAATACAATGGTGATTTAATCATTATGTTCCCGAATGTAACTTGATTCAATTGTTTTAAAAAAGCTGAACCAATATACAGTCTGCACAACAGACGTGCAAACGTAGTCGCAGTGACGGGATGGTACATCCTGCGTTGCCCGGCCCTGCGACTGAACGCAACCGGACGCTAGCTGACCGGCCGGCCGGCGCCCGTCCGGCAACTGGATTGGAGAAAGCTGCCGGGATCATCGGCGCAGTCGGTGGGCGCAGTCGGTCGATGTACGCATAATGATCGGCAATTTCAACCGCGGCGGCAGCACAACAAAGAAAATACGTGCAGTATGCGTCATCAGCGGCGGATTGTCTGCTTCATAAGTCACCAACCATTGCGCTAGCGTGACAAGCCAGGCGTCTGCTCTGACTAAATCGTTTTTTCTTTATTTTATTTTATTTTTACCATGATATACATGGTACAAGAAGTACAATAAGACGTACAATTA
>VOPJ01000243.1:0-27909 GCA_014673585.1 Semibalanus balanoides
CCCCCCACGGTCAACATCAAGTAATAATTAAACTTTTGATGAGCCAAATTGAGTCGACTCAAGTGTATTTTTTAGTTGAGTCTAATCAATTTGTTCGCGCCCGAAAACCCCAATAAACAAACGAATCAATTTGTTAAGACTTTGCTTGAGTCAAGAGTCCAGTCGATTCATTTTTCATTAACAGCTCTTGAGTGAAGAGTCGAGTCGATTTTTTGTAAACAGCACTTCAAAGAGTCGAGTCAGTTCTTCTGCTGTTTAGTCAGACATGAGTCGACGGAAAAAAGGGAGTCGTTACAAGTCTGCTGCCAGGTATGGGCCAGAATTTGGGTCCTTGTGATGCGTGTCCCTCATAAATTTCAGGGGGTCAGCTGACACAAAGGACCCCCCTCCCCAACCCCTCGTGCTCCACCTTGACGAGCTGTAATTGGCGGCTAACTACCACGCGAGCGCGCCGCCGAAGGAGCCGGCTGCCTCCGGTGACGTCATCCAGCGGTCCGCCGAGTTCAAGGTCAAACTGCTCGTGTCCTTACCTGGGCACCTGGGCCTTGATTTATGTAACAAGGAACAAACACAAGGGAACTTAAGCCAAAAAGAGGATGAGGTGGTTTGGCGAGATTCTGAAATGAGTGAAAGTTAAAATTGAACTCCAGGTGAGAAACGGCGATAAACTTCTCTTAGTCAGGCCACAAATCTGTTTTTGTTTGTCCCGCTTTCAAGTTTCAAAGCATCAATACATTTGAATCGGTGTGATCTGTTCATTCAGGTTCACCTTTCTACTGAATTTGAATTATTTTCTGCACTCAAGTTCATAATTTGGATAGACCTTGAGTGCTTGCATTCTCCCTGATGTGTTACCTATTTACTCTTGGGACCAGTCTTGTAGTCTTGTAGACTAGGAAAAAGGCTATCTTGTAGCCTGTAACTTCCATCTCTCCTAGATAGGTGTTTGGTTTGGGTACTGGGTATAAAAATCAGGTAGGAAATTTCAATGAACATTGCAAGGATAGTACCCAGTTACTTTCTCAATATTGATTCATTATATTCCGATGTTTTGTTTCATCAGGAATTTGTCCAACTGATTCTTGAATGTGGGTGTAGACCAGGGGCCGGCAACCTTTTTAGGGCGCAGGCCGGATGAGAGATTTGTAAAGCAGTCGGCCCGGGCGGCCCGGGGGATAAAGGCGATTACAATTGATGCAAATGCACGTGTCACATTTGGAAACATATGACCAGCAGTAATTAATGCATTTCAAAAGTTGTTTAAAACAGCTGAGATGTTTGCCATACCTATGTCACAAGGTGGAATATGATATACCTTCTTAGGACAGACATTGCGCCAGCAGGCAAAAATCTATCTTAAAAAAGAATTTGAAGCGTCTCAAATTCATTAGCCGACCATGTGTTGCCCCCAAATATTTGACTTCTGAGAGATTACATCATTGCCAGCAGGCGAAGTTGAGAATGAAAAAAAGATCGACGAAGTGCACACATCTTTTTGTTTACAAACTATTTTTGGATTTTTGAAGGGCACGCGGGCGAATACATGTAGTTGCGTACCAGCCGCGGGCGGATCAGCCGGTCGCTGGCGATCGGCCCGCGGACCGGGAGGTTGCCAACGCCTGGTGGACTGTGTATCAGCAACTCACTGCAGCTTCTGGCTAGGCTATGTGCAATGGTTCACTGCCCTGATCAACAGGTAGTTCCTTCTAACTTGTTTTATGGATCTAACCTTCTTAAGTCACAATGAGTGACCCCTTGTTCAGTATGGCTCTCTTTCAATCTGCACCAGACTAAGGCACTAATTGGGATTAGCCATGTTCCAAGGTTCATTGGGGGCTTGGTCAACTTTCAGAGGCCCTGTCAGCTGTCAGAGGATTTTAACCCTGTTGCACTGAAAGCAAATGTGTCTGATGAAAATAATCATAGATATGTAAAAACACAACATTGCATGCCATTGGTGGTGTAGACAGTATGGTGCACAATACAGGAATTTGTCACTAGGCCTATAGGACCCGATCCAAATTATATCCCTTGGCAGGTGATTTCCTCAGCCGTCTTGAATGTGGACAGCGAACATCAGTAGTGCGAGTGTTTACCTGGCCTTGAATTGATTGACTGTTTGGCAGACTATGCTCACCGTCAGCGAGTTCCAGTCATTTACAACCTGAACTGCGGAGGTGTTTTGTCTAGCCCTGGTGGTCGCATGCTGACGTAGACAAAATGGTAAATTGATAAATGCCAGTAGTATGAAAGTTTTTGTTATAAAGACATGTCCATTGTCATTTGTGCCCATTATGTTTGTTCAGCCTGTTAAAGGGAATGTTTCACATTAACATAAAGATTTGAGTTGAGATGGCCAAGTTGTTGGAATTCCATTGAAATTAAGTATTGTAGAAGTTAAAACACCACAGAGGTCAATCAATAATTTGAGTTTGGTTTTGACATCTGCCAAAAAATAAAGGCCCTAGTTTGTATCTAGGTAGTCCGCTTAAAGGCGATGTCGTATCCCTTTTATCAAATGTTGATGAAATTAGACTTGTTTTACATTTGGCAGTATACATCTAGCCATACACTTAGCTACATATTGCAGCGTTAAGTTTTTTCTATTTCAAAAATTCCTTCAATATGACGTCGATCAGCCCAAATTACTAAAACTATACGTTTTTTCAGAAATTGCAGCACTTGCTTTGTGAGAGAAGAAACCAAATTCAGATCCTGTTGCGCAGCACATTACTTCTATCTTTGCACCACAGCGGCGTACATTGGACAACTTTCAGAGAAGTGAAACATTCCCTTTAAGTACTAGTAAGTAAGTACAAGTTCTGTCCTACCGTTGTCCCAGAATGCCTCCCAATTTGAATAAGGGTGAGAAAGTGATGCATTTCCTTTATTGTATGTATTTCCTTTCTTTTGGTAACTGTGTGTATTTTGTCTGCCAAAAGTCCATGAAAGAAGGGGTTATTTGATCACTAACATTTACAATACAATCCCAAATTGAAAAAGATAGCTAAATAATTCCTGGCCAGGGCCATGTTGAATGTTGATGTTCTTGGTGACAAAGATTGTGAAGACAGCCGGTTGGCCAGTCAGTGACATTTCCTTTTTGCTCGCTCGTTCATCACCGACTACAGCGCTACACTGGTTTTCCCATGTAAATTTTCTTCTTGATAAATCATCTATTGTCTGTGAACATATTTCTGGGATACCACTTACCTTTATATAAACCTCCCAGTTGTGTAAGCATGAACTGTCATTAATTGTGTGACATTTTATTCTTGCTTGGTTCTACAATTATAGCTCTGCTTTTTGTTAGGTTTACAGCAAACTATTGAACATACCATGATGTGTTTCACAATCATTATTTCACTCTTTGTGTTTCTTATTCCCCTGAAATCTCTATTTATCTTGCCATGCAATCTTCCTTTCTCTCTCCCTTTCCCTGCAAGGAAGCTGGGGCCCAGGGGCTAGTTCATATCAGTTAAACACCTCAGCAGTCATGTTCAGATCAAGTGTTTCAGTTCCTCCTCATTTCTTGTGATGTTATATGAAAACCACAACTTGACGAATTGAATGTGACCTTTGGCTCTGGAAAAGACATGAGTGTGTCTACCCCAGCTCTATAATGTTTTATAATAGGGTTGTGTCTACCCTACTATCCTGTTGGCTTGTCTGGAGCTTTGCAAAGCAGTCCATGCCATACAGATTGTATACCAAGCAACATATGTGTGATTTCACAATGATAAGCACGTGACAGGCTTTCTAAGCATCATATCACCTCCAACATGAAATTCACAAAGCCTCCTACAACACCTGCTGCACGTTCAGCTCTTTCTGTGCCGTCTTCTGCAGCAGCTGCAGCTCCCACTGACACTCCGCCTCCACCAGTTGCAGCTGCCCTCAGTGCTCTCCTCTCGCGGCGTGGCTGCTGCCGAGCCGCAGTGCCGTCCGTGTAGCCTCTGCCCGGGCCGTGTAGCCTCTGCGTGGGCCGTGTAGCCTCCCACATCACCAGCCGCTGACGCGATGGAGTCGGGCGGCGTGTACAACAGCACCACCGTGCCGGCCGGCAGCCGCAACAGAAACTACCTGGACAACATCAGCTACGCCTCACTCAACCAGAAACGATGCGCCAATGTTTGCATAGGTGAGTGAGTTGGCATCATGGGATGAGCTGGGGTGTCTACTGTCTACTGTCTATGCTGCTGGGTGTTGTTTTGGTGTTAAGGGTCGTTCAGGCTGTGAATTATTAGTGATGTTGGAGGAATATAAATGACTGGCGTGTTGCTTGGGATTCTTGCTGTTGAGCTGATTTGACTAGGGATAAATAATGTGAAACTTGTAGTTCAGGATAATTAAGCCACATTTCTAATGATGATGATGATGGTTATGATGATGGGTGCTTAGGGTGGCATGGCTAATTCAAAGTGTAGTAATGTAAAAACAATATGGATCCATCTAATCTCGACAATGGCAGGTCCCCTAAAGTCAAACCATCATTGCCGTTATCTCCTAAATTGTTAATGTATCGGTAGGTATCATTGTCTCAGACTCAGTTACGTCACACTTCCCTGTCCCTTGTCTGACAGTGGTGACCGGTATCCTGATGGTGCTCGCTGGCCTCTCCCTGGCGCTGTACGGCGGCTGTTCTAACAATGACCTGTCCCTTGTCTGGACAGTGGTGACCGGTATCCTGATGGTGCCGCGGCTCTTCCCTGGCGATGTACGGCGGGCCTGTTCTCCATGACCCCTTGTCCTTGTCTGACAGTGGTGACCGGTAATCCTGATGGTGCTCGCTGGCCTCTCCCTGGCGCTGTACGGCGGCCTGTTCTACATGACCCCTGTCCCTTGTCTCACAGTGGTGACCGGTATCCTGATGGTGCTCGCTGGCCTCTCCCTGGCGCTGTACGGCGGCCTTTCTTACTGACCCTGTCGCTTCTCACAGTGTTGACCGGAAATCCTGATGGTGCTCGCTGGCTCTCCTGGCGCTGTACGGCGGCGTGTTCTACAGACCGCTGTCCCTTGTCTGACAAGTGGTGACCGTGTATCTGATGGTGCTCGCCGGCCTCTCCTCTGGCGCTGTACGGCGGCCTGTTCAATCATGGACCTGTCCTTGTCTCACAGTGGTGACCGGTATCCTGATGGTGCTCGCTGGCCTCTCCCTGGCGCTGTACGGCGGCCTGTTCTACATGACGGTCCGCGAGCCGGTCGAGTTCGAGACCCCGCTGGATCGTCACCGGCGCGAGTCTGAGATGTTCGTCTACCAGATCCTGCTGTACGCCGGCATCCCGGTGCTGTCGCTGGGTGTGCTGCTGTGGATCGTGTACCTGTTCAGAGCGGGCCGCTGCCGCTACTGCCCGCTCTGTCCCGGTGCACGGAAGCGACGCCACAGGCGGGAGGAGTTCGAGGCGCAGGTGGGAACGGGCGTCGGTTCGATTCTCGCTGTGAAATTTGTGTTTTAGAGCGATCAGTTGTTTTGTGTTTTGTATTTTGTAACTAACCTCAGTATCGGAAGTATTTTTGTTGTGATTAGTTTGTGTCAATCCAGCGTAAATAGTATGTGTGTTCATCCATACAAACCATGCACTGTCTAGGCATACAACCATGCACTTGCAAACCATCCATACAATTACCATACACTGCACAAACTATGTCTGTTTTACCACCAGTAACCTGTTTGATATTCAACTCGCCTCGTTTTTACCGCTGCCCAGTGTACAGCGTTCTTCGCTCGGTTCCGTCTTTGTCCCCTCACAGTCACCTGACATCAGCCCTTCCCTCCCTCCCTCCCTCCCTCCCTCCCTCCCCTCCCTCCCTCCCTCCCTTCCCTTCCCTTCCCTCCCTCCCTTAGCACTGCTCCTCCTCCCACCAAGTTGACACCCTCACCAGCAATTTTTTTTCATTTTCTGGACTTTTTTGGTCCAAAGAACTGTGCTCTGTTTATTTATTTTTTTCTGGAAATTTGTTATCTTTTCACTTGATATTACTTAATTGTAGTACAATAAAAATTGCAATATCCTCACAAATATGTAATATCTAAAAAGGTGGGGATTTTTTACTTTTCAAGTAGAATAGCACTAAGAAAAGGAAACTTAATTTTCCTAACAAGAAAATCGTACTCTCCACCTATGGATTTTTTCTCTCCAGGACCAGGTCATGACAGTAAAATCCAACACTGACCCTCACTCCCCTATCACCTGTACCCTCCTCTCCCCCTGCTGCCACCACTTGCCCCCCCCCTCCTGCTGACCCACCACTGCTTCCCCCTGCTGACACCACTGCCCCCCCCCCCCCCCCGGCAGCGGATGGCGGACGAGGACCGCATCTCGAAAACGGCTAACAGCTCCACCCGACCACCACGATGCCGCTGGACGAGCAGGACCGCCTGGTCAAGGCCACCATTGACGACTATACCGGGTGAGAGAGGGAGAGGGAGGGAGAGACGGGCGCCGGCAGACGCACGCGCCACACACGCTTACACGTGGTCAGGGGTGAAACGGACTCAACTCGATCACAAACTGTTGGAAATGTTGAGCTTGAAATGCTTCAATTATTTTTTGCCACTTGGTAACAAAGCCACCTTGCAGAGGAACAAATTTGATCGAATAATGACAAACTAGGCCTAGCTAGCACTTAATGTTTTCGAAACATCGATACATAGGTTTTGTGCTGTTCTTTCTTTTGCCTGTACATTCTGAGCGTTGTTCGGTTTCACCTCAGTTGAACATTTCCGATATGATCTGATGTTTGTGTTCTGTTCATCTCTCCTCGCATGGTGTGCTGCGCGGGGCATGCCGCGTGGTCGGCTGTGTTCATCTCTCCTCGCATGGTGTGCTGCGGCGGGGCATCGCCGCGTGGTTCGGCTGTGTTCATCGCTCATCGCATGCGTTTTGGAGTTGCCACGGCAGTCACCAGACGAAGGGAGGGGTGCGTGTGGGGAGGGGAAGGAAGATTGGCTAAATTATGTCGAGTTTCATTGAATATGTGGCCCTATAAGCGCAGCGTCTCATCAGGCTCAGACCCTGCTTGACCAACCAACCATTGAAGCGTCGAAGGGAGAAGTTTTGTCTGGAGTATGAGCTAGAGGCTGTGCGGTCCCCGGTACCGATAATACTAACGGACGTCTGGAGGCAGCCAGATGCAAAACATCGGCTCAAACACAGGCAGCGTTCCACGACAAGAATAACGTCAAATGAATTGAAGATACGGCCGCTGTCCCGTGTTGGATGTCTTTCATTCGCAATGTCGAACGGTGTGGCCGCTATGACCTGCGAATGGGAAAAGCGCCGGGCTGTTACCTTGCACAATAGGAAAGTAATCGGTATGACGAGGAAATCTGATACCATAGATCTAGTCGCTTCAGCCACCACACCCCTTGGTTCTGCCTGCGGTGGTGGCTCGGCGTGTGATCGCTATGTGCCTGCACTGCAGTGACGAGCCGAGGTGAGCCTTTGTAGTCGACGGTCTCCGTGACCATATCTGGCGCCACACAGGCGTCCCTTATACGGCCCGGTCGGCCGCAGTGGCGAGTAGAGCTGCCAGTTTTACATCCCCGGGCACACAGACTGGGGCTTTTCGACGTCCGCTGAGATTGTGCAAGGCTTTCGGTTTCAGTGGCACCAAGAGTTTGGCTGACGAATGAGATGATCATTGTATGCTAAAATATTCAGCAAGGTCAGTGATATGCTGAAATTTGCACAGTTGACTTGGAGCTGAAGGTCGCACACTGGAATCAAGAGCCCTGTTCACAGTACCCGGTCGCAGCCTGCGACCACTGCGACCGCTGCGTCCAACTGCGATCAGATCAATCAGCGTCGAGCACCGGCCGGGCTGGGGGGATGGGGAAGGGTGTGACGTCATATCTCTGCGACCGCTGCAAATCGCAGACGCAGCGGTCGCAGAGTGGATGTCATGTAAATTGTCGCACTGCGGCATTTACAACCTCGTTGCAACTTTGTTGTAGGGAGGGTGTTGTGGAACTGAAGCTGAACATGGAATAAGTCTATGGCATATATCTTTTTAAGTTTACATGTTAAGGATATCTAAACAAATATATGTGCAAATTTAAATCTCTTGGCACCCTTCCCACACTTGCAACGCAAAATGAACTTGCTTGCCATTATCTTCTTATATTGCCTGCTAATCTTTTGCGTGTGGTTGTTGCACAAGGCTCGCTAAAAAAGGGTTCGGCGCACATGCGTCACGTTTGTACCCATTTCTGGCCGCATCCACCGGTCGCCATATAACTGTTATGTTGCGGCGCTCTAAGCCCCGATCATCGCCATCAGCATCCACCGGTCGCAGAGATGTTCACGGCACCGGAATATTTGTGACGTCACACCCCACTCCCCAGGGGCTGGACGCAGCGGTCGCAGTGGTTGCAGGCACCGTGAACAGGGCTAAGGCTTTACAATCAACTTTTGGGCCTTAAGGACTGATCCATTTTAATCACAGATCAAGTTGCTGATGACAGTGCGTCTGTATTGCGCGATTTCCCAACTGTGCTGGCGGCCGTCGTTAGCTTCCAACCAAACTTGTGTGGAACTGCTGTGGACTGCGGAAAGCCACACCCTTGGTGAACCCACACCCGACACTAGAACGGCGTCCGTTCTAGTGTCGCGTGTGCTCGTCAATTGACACCGCTAGCCTGGCGGTCCTCCGACTGCTGCCGCCGCCGCCGCCGCCGCCGCTCACGGTCATCACTATATCGGTGACGTCATCGGCGGGAAAATGGCGGCCTGCGATGTACCGGCGGCAGCCCTGGATGACGAGTTTGTGCCGGGTGCGGACTGTCGTCAGCACGGTCTGCTTTGGAATGAATGGGCTGCATGTCTGCACGGCGGGTGGGGAGGCCAGCTGAGGGACGGCGTGTGTTTCCGTTTGTAGTGCTTTTTGCTTGTTTTCTTGGGTGCGTTTGATGTAGTTGGTGTCCTGGATGCTCAGCGAAAATTCCGATGAATTAAGAGACGACACATTTTAAAGGCTCGGAAATTGCGAGCAACCGTTGAGGTCAGAGAGAGTTGTGCTGATAAGAACTTGCCAAGCAGATATGCTGAGTGGTCACTGCAATATTATCAATAATTATGAGAGCTGTATCTGCCTGGCTTTTCAGCGGTTAAAACAATCCGATGTTTATTATGTTAGGCACTATAGCACGTTTTATTGCTATGCTCAATGGATGTCAAAACAGTATCTGGGCTTTGTATGTTTCAAATTGCTCATGTCGCTGTCTTGTGCCAAAACTTGGTTACTACAGGGAGCATATCTCATGCATTTGGTAATTTTGTTTTAAGGTTTTGAGTTAACCCGCCTATCACTCGTGAAAATCATAATGGCAATGTACCAATAACTGTTTTTGTTTGCTGTGGTCTCTCTATCGTTTTTTTACACACGGCTTTCTCAGTTGTAGTGTATTTACTAACATGAAAACATGGGCGGATCTCGACATATTCAAACATCTTTCCAAATATATTGTTGCTTCCCTAAATCATGATTGGCGATGCTACCGATGAGTATCACAAACATTGCTGTCAGTTCGTTCCATTCAGCAGATCTATAGCAATGTCTTGTCAGCAGCTGTCGATCCGTCCGTGGGCCGTTGGCGGGTTGGTGCCCGCGGCGCGTGTTTTTGTGCGTGTGTGTGTCTATGGGCCTGTTCCCGTCGCACCTATAACCTCCTCCAAGTTGCTCCAACTTGTTCCAGTCGTATTCTTTAACACAGAGCAGTTGCAGTTGGAGCAGCTTAGAGTCCTGTTGTTAGAGTCGCCATGGTAACCGGCGCTATGTGTAGAGTTGGGCTGGCTGGCCGCCTGTCGCGCCTTCTAACCGCACGTGTCTGTCTATCTGCCTGCGGCTCTGCAGTCTGGAGGATACTGACGCCATGCTGGCGCCCACCACTCGCCCTGTGCTCGTCCCCATGCAGACTACCATCTAGCGGCAGAAAGGTAAACTATAGTATTGAAGATCGCCCGACAAGTGGTCAATTGGTCGGTTTATATACTGCTTTAGTGTTTTTGATCAAGTCGCTTCAGAGTTCAGATAAATGCGGAGTTAGAGGAGGACACTTTATATTACACTGAATCAGAGAGGATTGGTGTATACTCATTTACTTAAAAACGTATAACATGTAGCATGATTACTACGTGCCTAAGGTGCATTGTACCACAGGTAGCAGGTTGGTTAGTTTGTACGATCTATCAATGCCCCGCCCGCATTCTGCTTCTCTCACGCTATCTCAATGCCCGATGCCCGATGCCACATCAGATGAATGTTACTGTAACAGACTATCCTGATATTGCAGGCTATATTGTAAGTATCAATTGATACCCTATCCTAAAGCTTCCCATGTGTATTTAGTCCACGTCTCGATATCTCCCTATACGTCCAATGCACGACCGCCCACCACGATCACCCCTGTTTCTCAATGGCCGACTGCTGTTGCTTTCTTGTCCTCCTGACGGTTCAGGGTTGACAGATCTCGTGTATTGTCGCCTCTTGTTCTCCAGGCTGAACCCGTGGCTTCTGATGGAAGCGGCGTTCAGCGAATCCCCCGCCCCGATGGCCAGCACCGAAGATCTGGCCTCGTGCTCCGCGGAGACGGCGAGGCTCGTCGACCCGGAGCGTGCCCGTCCGTCCAGCGCGGCGTCAGACGACACACTGACGCCCGACGCCGACAACACGGCCACTGCGCATGCGTCGTTCTCGACCAATTGCAGCAGCGAGTTTCCGCGACTCAGTCCGTCCAGAGGGTTGTCTTCCGGCTTTGTGTGTAGCAGCTTATCGAGAAAGGCGCTCGAGTGATCAAATATTATCTCATGTTGTTTTTTGCGGAGTTTATTTCTCGACCTGTGTTTTGTGTGTCATGTGAAGTGTTGCACTGTGCATTGCCAATAATGTGCTAAGACCAAGATGGTTGATTAGAAGGGTGAAGGGTCTGTGGAAGAACCCCACATCACAGCTAGAGATGCTTTTTATTTTTTGCCGATGAACTTCTGCAATAGTGCTATCTTTCTATAGCCTCATGTTTGCTTGAATGTGTTGCCGGTGTAGCATTACACATTGCCGGTTGTTAGGGGTGTACCATATGCGCCACCACTGCTGCCGCTTCATTTATGCTTAGACACGCACTGTAGATCTGACTAAAGACATCTCTTGCTTGTTCTCAATGTGCCTTGCATTTTAGCAACATTCACGTGCATTTGCGTCCATAACTGCCTGTGCTTGCACGTTGGGCAAGCTGATTCACGCGCAGCCCATCCACTTTGCGACAAGTTATCTCGGTCGAGACTGACCCGATGCTTGTGCAGGTATTACGCGCGCGCGTGTGTATGCGTACAATTAAGCTCGACAAGGTTTCTGGCGATATGAAACCTTGGTTCGCAGCGTGTCGGTGTGTCATAGCCGGACCGCCGGTGGTAGCAGCACTTAGTCGAGGAGCGTTGATGAGCTGATGCGCTAACATCACAAGGTGATACGAGGTTATACGCCTCATGAATATATTTTAAGGGAAGATTTACAGACATTAATACACTGTTCTAGCTGGAGTCTTGTTTGGGCGTCTGTTGGGTCGATCCTGAGAATGAATGTGAAGAGTCTATTCGCGACGACGACAGACGATGGTAGCCACATGAAGTAGCATTTCGCAGTTCACACTACTTTTCAATGTGTAGCCCTTAAATATTATGTCGGTGAACATTTCAATGCAGAGGCGAACATTTGAATGGCCATGTAATCTCGGATCCGATTGTATCTAATGATACAAGTTCCTCTAGTAGTATACAGAAATGAAACGTATGATGAAATGAGAATCTGCTAGAAATGTATGAAGGAACATGGTATGAGAGTGAAGTACACAAAATGAAGTGCTCAACGCTTTCGATATCGGAATCCAGTTGGTATTCTTCCTGCATTTCAAAGTCCACGTCAACCTTCCAAACAATTTCTCTAGAAAAGGCTCCACGACCCCGTTCATTCCATTATTTGGTTCTCGGAGTAGGGTCGCCTGGTCAGTAATGAGATGAGGGTACAAATTGTTAAGTCCCAAAAATGCATTACAGGGATAATTTAGGTACTGAGCAGACTGGTTACTGATACGACTATGATTGAATTGATGGGAATCGTTCATGGGCGGCATGTGACCTTTGTTGTCGGTCCGCCCTAAAATCCCAATCATCATCGTCATCGATAGGAATCGTTCAATCAAAATCCTATGAATCAAAATATAATTAATGCATGACCGGATATTTTGCTTCATGAATCGTGATTTAATCAGAAACTGCATAGAAACAAGGCTGATTTAACCGAAAGATTGTTTAATGTTATTGTTGAATCAAACGTGAATGAGTCACAACTATTTTGAATCGGGAATAATAATTTTTCACAATTGTTATCCATGAAACAAACGGTGATCAAGTAATCTATGTTCCGAAATGAATCGTGATTGGAAATTGTTCCGCAAAAAAAAATGAATCAGTAACAACCAGTGGGTACTAAGACTACAAATTAATTCAGAGTTCAGCAAGGGCGTAGCTTCTTCAGATTAGTTGGGGGGATGCTTTGCTGTAAAAAATCTCTTAAAGGAAATAGTTCACCTTGGATTGTTTTTTCAAACACGATTTGACTATATTTAGAAATACTACTTCTTTTCATAATGTCAAAAATAGCCATACATCGCGCCGATTCAGGACAGAAGGACGTACATGTATTGAATCTCTTAAATACAAAACTCATATGCCTCACACTCCAGCACGTCAAACGGTGGCGCAGCAATCAAGATAACTCAAAGGAGTCGTCGTAATGATTACTCTATGAGCCCTCTGGCCAGGTGCGTACAGCCCCACTTCTTGCAACTTTCTTTAATGTATGCTGACCCACTTTCCTTCGACAAAAGTCAAAGTATATGCGCGCTGTGAGAGCCCTTTCCAGCCCAGAAAACTTGCAGCGCCTAGGATTTTTCCACACCATGGCCTAACAAACTGCTAGCCTGCAGTCCAAACCCATGTCGAAGGTGAACTATGTCCTCTTAAAGGAAAATACGTGTCAACCTCACAAGGTTTTGAACTGTGACTAGCACACAGCAACATTAACTTGGGTGCACATGATACGGTCGCACATGGCTTAGTCCGTTGTGCCGATCAGCTGTCCAATGTTAATTGTTGGCTTGGGCAGCCCTTTGTAGCCCGTGTTGAATAACCCTAAAGCGAAAATGGAATCGTGTCACATGAATTTTTTTAACAAACTCAATTTTGGATTATCTTTCCAAATCAACTTCTTTTCATCAATGTCACAAAATAGCCACATGCGCCGATTCAATGGCAGACAGGACGTAATGCACTTATTTCATCAAAACTATATGCGTACTCTCCGCAACGTCAAACGTGGCTCAGCCAATCAGATTCGAATGATGCAAACCCGAATTCCAAAGCAATGGGCCCCTAGCCAGCACAGAGGGCTTCTGGGAAGGTCAGAGGGACACCTGGGCAGGTCGTGTGGGCCCCTGGGTAGGTCGGAGGGGCCCCTGAGCGAGTCAGAGGGCCCCCTGAACACGTCGAATGGGCCCTAGCCAGCACAGAGGGCCACTGAGAAGGTCTGAGGGGCCCCTGGGTAGGTCGAAGGGCCCCTGAGCGGGTTAGCGGGCCTGCTGAACGCGTAGAATGAGCCCCTAGGCAGCACAGAGGGCACCTGGGCAGGTTGGAGGGGCTCCTGGGCAGGTCAGAGGGTCCTCTGAACAGACAGAAAGGACCCTGGGCGGGTCAGAAGGGCCCATGAACATGCCATATTGGCTCCTCACGAGTACGGAGGGAGCAGACCTTTTTATCCGCTCTACTGGCCCTTTCAACGCTCGGGAATAGCCCCTCTCGAGCCCCCCTTCCTGGGCGAAATCCTGGCTACGTGCTTGGTAGAGACTAGTAACCCTTTTGAGGCGCCGACCCCGGACGAAATCCTGGCTACTTTCAACGCTCGGGAATGGGCCCTCCCCTCTCGAGGCGCCCTGGGCGAAATTCTGGCTATGTGCATGTTACAGACCCTTTTAAGGCGCCCCCCGGACGGAATCCTGGCTACGTGCCTGTTTCATGGGCCTCTTTGAGGGTCCTGAGGTCCTGTTCCAATCTATTTCATCAAAAGTTGAAGTTTCGCTTTTTCATAATCGCAAAAATAAAAAAATATAATACAAAATCACAAAATAAAGTGTCCGAAATCCGTAGAGTTTTTCATATCCCACTCTTTTTGGGGGGCCCTTTCAACACTCGAGAAGGACCCTTTTGATGTGCCGCACCCCCTGGACGAAATCCTGGCTACGTGCCTGGTTTCCTTGGACTTTGGAAAGCCCGCGCTCTCATTGTGTCCGTCGCTTGGTTAAAAGTGGCAGCTCCCCACTTGGGACTTCGATGAACTCGTTCCTACTCAATTTAGCATTTTCGTGCTTTTTATCAACATTCAGCATTTTTATGTATCTTATCAATCTCACAATCAAATTTATAACTCATTATTCAAATTCACGATTTAATTTATAGTTGATTTGTCAAGAAATCGTGGCGTTGTCCCTTTGTAATTTCATTTAGTAACGGCATTCATTCTGAATTATAGTGCGTGTTTTGGTTTTGTAGCTTAATTTTGGAGTTTTAAAAAATCAAATAGGTCAATGTATTATTATTTTACTACTCGGTTTTTACAAATAAGAAACTTATTCAATACCATAACCGAATGCCAACAAGATACTAACACTATTTCTTGACAAGTTCCGTTACGATTCTCCGCCATTTTGGGCTGCTGACTTGCGTTGCTGTGGCGTGCTGGCTTGATCCTCAGCTTTATCCTGTAAAACAGGTATTTATTGGTTGTGTTATTGCAGAGGGTATTATCCTGTATGTGTTATGCAATTGAAGCAATAAATGAAACACGTTTTCCGGGGTTCAGATCGCACTTTAAACTTTGTATGCTGTTGAAAACGTCTGAAACGGGAGCAGATACTAATTCTCCTTGCTTTTCGTCTCGTGTATTATTTTTTCCATTTTTCTTTTCAGCCACCCTTAGTATGTGTATGGTAGTTGACAAGCCCTGCCCATTTACATCTGACATGCTACTGTCAATAAAGACTATATTCACGCACTACATTGAATTAACAATAGCGGTGCGGAACTTGGCCACACGCGCCGACTTCCGCTGGTACTCAAGACGACATTCGGTTGGTATCTACTTGCAAATTGAGGCTATTCACTTGGACGCCCACGGCTAAAGTTATTACTACCCCTGATATTAGCCCACCACGTGGTCCCTAAGGATAGGCACTTGCTATAGAGTGTGGTGCAGCAAGCTGAAAATTACACGAGACTAAAATCCACGAAAAAGAGTGAAAAAATATATCGGTCCCAAGTAACAGCCTTTTCAAGAATTTTTTACCTATCGTGTCTATAAACCGAATAACTTGATCAATTTTCATAATTGCTTTCCAAGCACTTCTTCTGCATGTCTTCTACCTGGTCATGGCTTTTCAAGTTGGGGGTAATTGACCCCTCCCCTGCCCCCTCACTCACACACCTTGGTGAAGTTGTCTCTAGAGGCCTACCAGGGTGCAGTTTTACCCGCCATTGGCTGGGGGAGGCAAAAAAGCCCCCCCTCAAAGATTTTCACAATAGCTCACAAACAAACGGCGCTATCAACTCAAAACTTTGGTACTGTATCCTACATCAATTTGACGTCTTCAGTGCATTTTTGGGTAAAAAAAAATGATTTTTTCAAGTTATATCAAATTTAGTGATGTCACTAGTCACTCCACACAAATTTTGCGCAAATATCAGCTAAGCTCTAACAGGCTGTACAAAGACCATTCCTTAAGCGAAATTCAATTAAAAAATGAAAAGATAGCAAATGACAATGGGTAGAAAATGGATATCTATTTTTTTTTTACAAAAAAATTTTTTTTTGATAAAATGTCCACAAAATCAACATTTTTTAATGTCTCCAAAAAATGGATGAAATGTAAGAGAACCTCATATGTGCAAAACCCAAACCAAATTTTAAAGCAATATCTGTATTTTTGAATGACTGATTGCTCCCCAAGTATGATTACCTCATGACGTAATTTTTTAAAGGTACGTTTCGGGGGCTTTATCAACCAGATACATAAAATAAATGGTACCACTGTATTGCTGAGACAAAACTGGATAACATAAATGCATTTGATATTTATATATTTCCAAATTTGACCTTTTGTGACCTGACCTCGACTCTATATACGGGTCAGGTGTGCAAATGGCTGCTATAATCAAGTTATTTGTATATAAGATATAACTCATAAAACATGTGTTGCATGATCTCTTGCAATTGGTGACCCAATTTTGACCTTAACCTTTGCTTACAATTTCACTTTTGCTTAAACGGGAGATGCACCATACCTTTAAGAGCACTTTGTGCGATAATAGTCTTAATATACTATTTTGGATGGGAAGTGTGGCCCAAAAACTCGAGTATAACATTTGACCTGACTGTGACCTGACGACCTGACATGACCTTATTTATAAAATTTTGAGCACGCTTTACCTGCGCACTGCAGGGGATCGCACCAAACACGAAGTGCGGGGGGTGATTTCCGCCCCCCCATGTGAGAACTATAAAACTGCAATGCAGCGACAAGTGGAAAATGGCATTAGATAGCTCTAGATAAGCTCTATCAAAAGTATTTCCGTATTTTCTTTGATCAGGTCATTATTGAGGTCACCAAAGGTCAGATTTTCCAGTTATAGGACTTTTCCAGAAACCCCCAATTATCTTGGGAACTATGATAGCTAGGAGCAAACGATTAAAGGAGCATTAGATAGCTGTTGAAATTTGCAATCGCACCCATCTAAAATTGAGCTCAGATAAATAGTTCAGGCTCCAGAGGTCATGAAAGGTCAAAAAGGCTATTTTTAGCAAAGCAGTTTTTCGTGAATAGCATTTATAACTAAACACCAGTTCGGAAAATAATCTTTGACCCATCATGTTTTTCTCATCAAGGTGCCTTTGAAATCATATACACGGTGACCTGTAAGGTCAACCCTTCGAGAAGACTATGACCCAAGTCAAGGTCATTTATGGTAACCACAGGTAGGTCAATCGTGCACTATGGTGCAACCGGCCATCCAACCCGACGAGACGACACCGTGGTGTCACCTGCTCGCTCCTCCATCGTCTTTGCTATCAATAAGTTATTAGCAAAATCATTTGCCTGCATGACCCACGATGACCCTGTAACCGAAAACACTGAGACAACAATTGCACTTGATCATCCCAGAATACCTAAAATAACATGGCATACTGCACACTAGATTAGCATGATCCAATGTATTTTTCTGGAACGAAAGAGCATTTGTTTACTTCCCATTCCACTCTATAGATCGGGCGGAGGTCAGGAAATCGAGACCTGACTTTGGTCACCGATACGAAAAATCCGAGATATACGATTTGTAGGTACTGATATCCGTATGAAATCCTGCAAGTTTCAAACCTTTCAGAAAAAGACTGGCTTTGGCTTGAACACATACATTTTGAAGGTAAGGTCACTTGACATGAATTTGTGACCTGACCTGAGATGACCTCAAATCGAAACTTTTCTTAAGTGTGAGTAATTGATGCCCAAACAGGTGTACGAAATTTGGCGGCGCTGCGCGCCGCCGTTTTTCCGCTACTCCTGAAAAACATGAGGGGGGCGGAAATCACCCCCCTCCCCTGCAGTGCGCGGGTTAAGAGTGATCTCCTTGAGAGCTTTCGATTGCCGTTTTGCGCGTCTCGCTGCGGTTATTGGTTCGGGAAATAACAAGGGGGGGGTCTGCCCCCCCCCCCAGCCAATGGCGTTCGGCTGAGACCCCAGCCAATGCCGGGTTAATTGAAATTGAGTTGTCATTTTGATTTTGCATGTTTTAACAGAAAAG
Organism: Semibalanus balanoides; assembly: GCA_014673585.1. NCBI lineage: Eukaryota > Metazoa > Arthropoda > Thecostraca > Balanomorpha > Balanidae > Semibalanus > Semibalanus balanoides. The sequence goes on from VOPJ01000243.1 coordinate 17,904, forward strand.
CTGTCAAAAAGTAATCCTTCACATCTGACTTCTTAAAGGGAGTGTGCCTACTCTTTTGAAATGTCAAATATATTTTTCCTACGGTAAGAAGCTATTGCTTTGATCATTGGTTACGATAAAATTCACGTCTGGAGCCCCTTTAGTTGAAATTTTACTTAATCTGTTTGCATTTTTGTTTTCAAAACCGTAACGATTCGTCATAAATAAACAGAATAGCGAAGAATGTTACCTATATATGGCGCACAACGATGAGCAAACCGTTTATGAAAGCAATGGCTATGATTTTGTTTGATTACTGAGACGGCACGAAGTGCGGAGCGGAGTCCTGCATTGAATACCGGATTTTTCTCGCATATAGCGGCCGACCCCGGCCGGGCACCGGCCAGAACCGCGGACGGCTGGTCAGAAGCTTATATCTTTTGAACCCCAGCATTGGATCCGATTTGAACTGTTGGACAAGCGGTCTTCGCCATCAGATTAGCCCCAATGCATGACATTATGATTATTTTACATGTTTTTTTCTCATGTGATGGGTCAGCACGGCGCGTGACACGGTGCCGCGTCAGGGGGTGTCAGAAAGTATTATCCTGGCTGTAGCTGGAAACCGGCTGGACCTATATAAGCTAAAATTTGATGTGAAGGCTGGAGACCAACACCACTGGCAATGTTTGTCAACAGGTTCAAACTCTGGTCACGCTGCACGTGGCCGTGCACCCCTGTTCCGTCAACGAAAATTACATGCAAAACATTCGTTGAAAATACCTTGACTATATCTCGGCAAACCTAACTTCGTAAGACAACGGGTCCCAAACAACAGACGCGTAGAAGAAACGATCCGCCCGGCGTATGCATCTTGAGTCGATCAGTGGCGCGTGGAAAACGTGGCAAGTTACTGGCTATATAAGCGCAAATCATAGTTGTAAGTGACGTCTTCACAAATTAAACAGTGTCAGCACCTATGGGCGCGAAGCGATGAACAACACCAAATCTATAGACAATGTTACCGTCTCCTAAAATGCATGCAAAAATTGAGGTTTTAATGCAGTATTTCGCTGTTAAAATCTGCCCTGTAAATTATTTGTTATTCACGATTCTATAAACATTTCCTTCATTACACCGCCGTAGCTTCCAAACCAAAGGGTGCTAGACGATAAACAATGATGCGTCCTGTAAAGCGGCAATCAAATCCAATCTTTATAGCCCCACCCAAAATTAACTTTTTGCCTACAAACATGAAAGCTTATAATTGCAGAATTAAAATAATGCTTCAAAACCTATTTAGTTCAAAGTATCGATTTAGTTCGGATCTATTTGCAACGGCAAACAAACACAGCGAAAATAATTCAATGCATGCTTTGGCACAAGTAACGATCGCTCCGTTGGACGGTGATAAATGACGCGGATTTATTTCGGACTCGTCGTCCTTCGCTCGCTTAAGGCGTCTTACTGGTAGTTATCGATAATCTGTTCGGCTAGCTGTTATCAAGTGCTCACGAGTTGTTTTCTTATTGGCGCAGAGCTAAACAATATATGCTAGCGTTGCATTTAAGAGCAATGCTTCCTAGTAGCGAAAGCTCTCTGGCGACTATCGTAATTAAGTACTTCCCAGTATGTGATTGGCGACCTTGGAATATCTCAGCAACTAAAGTGATTCTGGGGAAATGAAGTACATGGCTAAATTCAGAAAAAATATGTTTTACAGACTAGTGTCAACAACTCCACATGACCAATGTGAGTAGGCACACTCCCTTTAAGTCGAACCAGGGACATTCACAGTAATTCTATTGATAACATTACATTTCACCCGGCAATCGGCATTCGCTTCGTCTGACGGCGGCGCTGCCGTTGTCAGCTGTCACAACTTGATGCTCATTTAAATCTCTCCATACAACTTGCTATCAAAAGCAACTTTTTCACATGAAGTTCATTTTTTCCTATAATACCATTTATAATCGTACTGATGTTGCCAGATCTGGATGATTGGTGCGCTGAAGACAGCCCCGGATAATCCTTAGGTTATGCGAACTGTAGGTGCGTCAAGAAAGACCCAAGAGTTCCTGTAGATTATGCGCGCCGCAGGCACGCCAATAATAACTAGAGGGTCCGTACCGTAGGTTATGCGCGCCCTGCGACGCGTTGCTAGTCGGCTGCTTGGCTTGTTCACCCTGTGACACAAACCATCCCTCGCCGGCAGTCCACCATGGCTGAGAACGAGAATGAGCTTCTGGACTACGAGGATGCCGACGAGGAGGAGGCGGCCGAGCAGACCATCGCCGATGATGCCGCCGCACCGGCCAAGAAGGACGTCAAGGGCACCTACGTGTCCATCCACAGCAGTGGCTTCAGGGACTTCCTGCTGAAGCCCGAGATCCTGAGGGCTATCGTGGAGTGCGGCTTCGAGCATCCGTCGGAAGGTGGGTATTGTGGGAGGGTGGGGAGGAGCTGAAGGCGGGTTCCTGTGTTGTCGGGAGTAATCGTTGCCAGGTTGTCGACGCTGGCAATCAGTTAAGATTGTTATTTGTCTGCCGGGTATATGGCGAGCGTGTAGTGTCCAATGCTAACACTGTGCACACTGGTCTTATGTGACGTCTGCCGGGTATATGGCGAGCGTGTAGTGTCCAATGCTAACACTGTGCACACTGGTCTTATGTGACGTGATGAATATTTGTAGTGCCAGTGTCCCAAAGTTACATTTTTGCCGCAGTGTCAAGAGTGGAATATCTGAGCCTAAAAGAACACTAGTGGAAAACCATCTAAAAAATGTTTCTCCTCATTTCTGTTTTGAATGTGAGAAGCGTTTTTTTTTGATGAAACAATATATTTTTATTAATATTTGTCAGGATCAATATCACAATCGTAATTTGTGAGCGAAAAATTCTGTCATTTCACATCATTTCCCACCCAACTCTTCATATTTTCGGACGCAGCTGTGTCACACTGTTGACGATTGACACGTCTGTTGGTGACCAACCACATTCCCTTGCCCACCACCACCCTGCCTCCCCGGCTCTATACTAACTGACGCCTCCCTGCCTTCCTCAGTGACGCCTCCCTGCCTTCCTCAGTGCAGCTCGAGTGCATCGCCCACCACCAGCCACCCTCACCGGCTCTATACTAACTAACTGACGCCTCCCTGCCTTCCTCAGTGCAGCACGAGTGCATCCCGCAGGCGGTGCTGGGCATGGACATCCTGTGCCAGGCCAAGTCGGGCATGGGAAAGACGGCCGTCTTCGTGCTGGCCTGCCTGCAGCAGCTGGAGATGATCGACGACCAGGTCTCCGTGCTCGTCATGTGCCACACCCGTGAGCTCGCCTTCCAGATCAGCAAGGAGTTCGAGCGCTTCTCCAAGTACATGTCCGCCATTAAGGTGAGCTCGGTAGTAGTGCGGCGTTTGATGCGAATGGCAAAAGATCAGAATCGACTTAGGTTTAAATGGTGTAATATCTGAATTTGGAACGGTTTCTGGGTAGTGCTGTTGACTTTATGGCTTCTCAGTGCCTGCGAGTGGCTGACTTTCTTGAATGATGAGACACACAGATAGGGACATCTGACTCCCTGTGATTTTAACATCTGTCCTGACTTGCGTCGGCCTGCGACTGGCAGCCCTGATCTGTTCCCGCCGCTGCTGACCGTGTCGCGTCCTCTGCTCTGCAGGTGGCTGTCTTCTTCGGCGGCATGCCCATCCAGAACGACGAGAAGGTGCTGAAGGAAAAGTGCCCGCACATCGTGGTCGGCACGCCCGGCCGCCTGCTCGCGCTCGTGCGCACCAAGAAACTCAATATGAAGAACCTCAAGCACTTCGTGCTGGACGAGTGCGACAAAATGCTGGAGGAATTGGGTATGTATGAGTGGGTTTGCTTTGTTTGGGCAGTGATGTTTCCAGGTTAGTTATTGTTTCCAGTATACCTGCTTGCATTGCTGAAATGATGAGATACACAGATAGGGACAACTGACACCCTGTGATTATTACATCTGTCCTGACAGCCATTTTCCTGTCCGTCTCGGTTCGCTCCGCCCGAATTATCTCCACTGACGCCCCTCCCTCCTGTCTCCCCTGCAGACATGCGACGCGACGTACAGGAGATCTTCCGCAACACGCCGCACGAGAAGCAAGTGCTCATGTTCTCGGCCACCCTCAGCAAGGAGATCCGGCCCGTCTGCAAGAAGTTCATGCAGGATGTAAATGGCTCCACTTTTCTCGCTCGTCGCTCGCTGATTGCGTGTGGCTGACCGGCTGCCGCCCGATCACCGCCGTCTTGTTTGTTATGATGGAGTCGCGCCCAGGGGAGCTGCTCGGCGCGTCCCTACGCCGCGGCAGCTGCCGCAGTCCGGACCCCCGGCCTCGGGTGTAGTGACGTGGCAGCGCCTCGGCCATCTCCTCCAGCGCCCGTGTCCACTTCAATCCAGCAGTTCCGAAGCCACCGAACCCGGCCGAGCGCCACTCAGTCCTGAATATCCGACCAGCAGCTACTACAGTGTCCGTCACCGGCTATCCCTGACATCAGCCATTCTCGCAGACGTCATCCGCTATCCTACCGACGTCTGCGCTGTCCTTGACATCATGAACCATCCATGATGTCATCGGCCGACCTGGAAGCACACTTGGCATTTTCACCGACGCACCTCACTGCCACTCCGAAGCTACGTCGACTTACGCTACTCACACTATGCGACCAGCCAACCCGCATCACAAACACAGCTCAGTTTCTTCTACCGAAGCGCCATCATCCTCACCGGCACGTCCTCGTCCAGCCCACACACACGCCTCCGTTCCTGAGGTTCCTCCAGCGAGAAGACTCACCACTGAACACCGCAAACTTGGCTCACATCTGTCCTTCACATCCATCTATCCTTCCCGTCCTACCACGCTCGCCGCACGACAGACTTCAGAACAGAACACGCCACTGTCTACACTCTCTCAGGTCACGCCGCCACGCGTGACGACCTAACGCCACCTGTCAGCCGGCGAGCCTGAACGGCCCGCTCGCCGCGCCTGCCGAGTCGTCATCCCTTGCCGCCGCGGAGGCCAACATTGAGCTGATCTTGACGCCAAGTCGACGCTGGCTGCTGTGAGTCGAACGACAGTGTCATCTGGGCCGTGACGTCATCTGCGTTACGGTCATCAGCGACGACCGCCTGCGGCGCGCAAGACTGCACCGCCAGGGCGCTGAGAGAGAGAGACGGCCGCCCGGACGGTGTGCCGCTCTCGGAGGCCGGTGGACGGCGTGCCGCTCGCTGAGGCCGGTGGACGCTGCAGGTCTGACGGTGGTGGTGTCCAGACGGTGGCAGGCGGACGGCTGAGGTGCAGAGGACCGCCCGCCAGCCGCCCGCCTGTCGCTGGGTAGATGTGTCATGTGTTGAGCGGGCGTATGGCTTATACCCCCTGCTCTCCTTGTGTTGTACTTCCCCACATATCTCGGAGAGGTTCAGTTAGGGGTTAACTAACTGAAAGTTAAATGGATGAGAAATAAGGGACTGCTGCGCGGCTCCCTTGTTTTGCTATGATTCAAGTTCGCTTACACGTTAACTCAAGTACTTGCGACATACAATATAGAACAGCGATTTTAAAATTGCTAGGGGCAACTGTCCAGGTGCAAAATTACGCCTAGCCTGCTTTGTCAGAAGTCTTGGTGAAAGGCATCCCTACCCTGTTTGTTGTCAGTCAGCTATGCGTCAAAAAAGTATCACAATTTGCCACATCTATCAGAGAGCTCATTTACTACCATTTTTCATTTGGATTTTCTCAACTGCTATTACTTTTTACAATTGTATGCCCCCAGCTGCTTGCTTGTATGCGCACGTAATGCAATTTTTCTTCTCTCGAAAAAAAAAACGCCGGGCTCAGATTCATATATATACCAGGAGTCGTAAACTCTAAAAATATCCACTTTGCCTGTCGCCACTTGGCAAAGAGACAGTGTGTCCTCGAGCCCATTACTCGTTTGCACTTTTCTTTGAGCGACAGCAGTAAACAGCTCCTTTTTGACGCATATCTGACTGCACCCCGGCCTCCCACCCCTGCCGGCGTCTCGCGTGTCGCCTTCGGTCCGCTGGATGTGCGTTGGTCCACTGTGTTACAGCCGATGGAGGTGTACGTCGACGACGAGGCCAAGCTGACCCTGCACGGTCTGCAGCAGCACTACTGCAAGGTCAAGGAGAACGAGAAGAACCGTAAGCTGTTCGAGCTGCTGGACGTTCTCGAGTTCAACCAGGTGAGATGCTTGTTACTTAGCACAGCTCGCCACTGGCTGGGCCGTGCATGGTGGAGGGCAATATCATAATTATCTTGCCACTGGGTACAGCACTGGGCTCGCCAATGGGCTATAGAGTACAGCGTAATGCTATGATGAGAACTTTACGGGCTTGCTATTTGTTCTCATTTGACTCGACTAACCTTTTTGGGTACTAAAATGTGCTTTTTATAAATGTTCTTAGCTGTTTATCATCGCTGACATGATGACACTCACAGATAGGGACAACTGATTCTTTGTGATTAGGCAGATCTGTACTGACAGCTTGGGTAGCTCTCTCAGTCACTGTCTTGCCGCCGTGACCATGTGTCTGACCCGCCCCTGTCCCCCGTCTGTGGCGGCTCTCCAGGTGGTGATCTTCGTTAAGTCGATCCAGCGGTGCATGGCTCTGTCCAAGCTGCTTATCGAGCAGAACTTCCCCGCGATCGCCATCCACCGCTCCATGACGCAGGAGGAGCGTCTCAGCAAGTACCAGCAGTTCAAGGACTTCCAGAAGGTACGTCCATTGGCTGGGTGTCTTGTGTTGGTCGGCGATGTCGGTCCGGTCGGTGGATCTCCTATTACCTAGTTTTCTCACCTTCCTCCAATGGGGGAAGGACAGGATGGGGCCCATCCTGTTCTCTATTGTTTCATGTATGTCCCATGTATCGCCAGCTCCTGTTCCTCTCACTTCTCTCTTATTCTATCCTTTCCTCTTCTTCCTCCTGCTCACGTCTGCTCTGCTCTGTTCTCTTACTTTTTCCTCTCTCCTCCCCTTACTTTCTCCTCTGCTCTCCTTTCTTTCGGCCCTGGCCGTTGTTCCGCATATGCAATATACACACGTGATGATACTCCACAGATAGGGACATCTGAATACCATGATCGTAGCATCTGTTCTGACTTCGCACCGTTCGCTCTCTCTCCGCGCCGTGCCCAGCATCTGTACTGACCACCTCCCACCCTCCGCAGCGGATTCTGGTGGCGACGAACCTGTTCGGCCGCGGCATGGATATCGAGCGTGTCAACATCGTGTTCAACTACGACATGCCGGAGGACTCTGACACGTACCTGCATCGCGTGGCGCGCGCCGGCCGTTTCGGCACCAAGGGTCTGGCCATCACGTTCATCTCGGACGAGGTGAACGCCAAGATCCTGAACGACGTGCAGGACAGGTTCGACGTGAACATCACCGAGCTGCCGGACGAGATCGACCTCTCCTCGTACAGTGAGTTTTCATAGGACGGGGCCGCTGGTTGCCGGCGGGGAAGGGGGCTGCAATTGTGATGTGGTGTGGTTGGCCAAGTCATGGTGATAGGTGATACTGATTAGAATCTCCAATATTCAGGCGAATAACAAAGACGGTTTCCGGTTTGATTTGCCAAGAACATTTAGCCGGTCTTGTAGAGCTTTTCCGCGCGTGCTAATTCGCTTTCCTCCTTGCAGTTTTGTGACGTGCTGGTATTGCTCGAATGATGAGATACACAGATAGGGACAACTGACACCCTGTGATTATTACATCTGTCCTGATAGCCTGATAGTCTGTGACGCGCGCCGCTTTGTGTGTATCCGGCCGCTAACACTGCATATTCTCCCTCCTTTCACAGTCGAGGGCCGCTAAACCAGCATCACCAAAGCCGAGACGCCCAGGGACGGGAGACGAGCCGCCTAAACTCCGGCCCGTGCCAGGCCGGCTCCTTCACTCACAGCACCAGTAGGCGCTCTGTCTGCCATCTTCAATACATCCGTTTTAAATCGACTCTTTCTTTCACTGCGGACAGCTGAAGGTATTAGACGCAACGTGTGTCCATCGGATTCGTCCAAAGGAGGATTGACTGAATCGGGAAGGACGTGAAGGAGTCGGTTTGCAGTGAAGTTCCTGCTGGACGGCTGGGTCTGCCCCCAGCAGCTGACGAAGGAGTCTCCAGCGGCGCGCGGCTTCGTCTCCCCCTCTCCCCTGTTTGGCGTCATGCGTCATCATCATAATCATCGCGTGCGGTGGCGCCGCGTCCTCCGTTTTACCGCTGTGATGCTTGGCGACTGAGACGCGCCACATAGTCCAGCGCCAGTGTACAAGTCTGAAGGAGAGGTCGAGTTTTGTGTTCTGTTCGCTCATGTACCATACATCACCCACCGTGCCAGGAAGGCACTGGATATAATTAAGAATATCACGCGCCCAATGGACTCTGTTGTGTATTTGGTAGGTCCTGGGGAGGTCGGTCTCCTGGCAAGGGTGAGCGATGCGACGGGATTCGCTGTCACCCTCCTACCTGTGTCTCGTGTGTCGCCGTCTGTGCATGTAGGCTGTACGTCGACGGAGGCCTCCAAGCTGATTGCACGGTCTGCAGCAGCACTACTGCAAGGTCAAGGAGAACGAGAAGAACCGTAAGCTGTTCGAGCTGCTGGACGTTCTCGAATTCAACTAGGTAAGATGCTTGTTACCTAAGCACATAGTTTCATTAAGCCCCAAACGTCATAAGCCACAGAGCTTACCTCTTGCGGGGCCGTGTGCGGTTGAGGGTGCGATCCTTGTTATCTATGTAGTGGTTTGGTACAGCCTTGGGCTCGCCATTGGTTCAGCGTAATGCGCATGATATAGCGCTACGGGCGTGCCTTCGTTCTCCTTTGGCTTTATTATATGTAGCATACTCGCTTGTGGTGTTTACATGCGCTTTGTTTCTCGAAATGTTTCTTTGTTTATCATCGCTGACACGATGACATTGACAGACAATGACAACTGATTCCCCGTGATTATACATCTGTACTGACCATTGACATAGGTGTAGACCAGAGTATATATATCGTATTGACGAACTGCTCCGCCCCGGCAGCCGTTCCCGCTAGGCGACACTAGCGCCGCAGCGGAGAGGACGTCAGAGGGGCAAGAGTTAGCGCGGCAATACTTTTCCTATGGCGGAGGGGCGATATTTGTCGGCCTGTAGCTCAAAAACCGCGTAAGCTAGCGCATTGACAAAGGTTTGAGGATGTAGAGACATTCACGACAAATAACATGGCACAACAATATTCAACCTGAATGTTTAGGGAATATTGTCTAATATCGTCCATTCGCCATAGGGGAAGCATTGTCGCGCTAACTCCTTTCCTCTCCGCTGCGGCGCTGGTGTCGCCTCAAGCGGGAACGGCTGCCGGACGGCGCAGCAGCTTGGGTAGCTTTCTCAGTCACTGTCTTGCCGCCGTGACCATGTGTCTGACCCGCCCCTGTCTTCGTCAAGCACTTCTGCCTGGTCAATGAGAACGAGGAGAACCGCAAGCTGTTCGAGCTGCTGGACGTTCTCAAGTTCAACCAGGTAAGATGCTTGTTACTTAGCACAGCTCGCCGCTGGCTGGGCCGTGCATGGTGGAGGGCAATATCATAATTATCTTGCCACTGGGTACAGCACTGGGCTCGCCAATGGGCTATAGAGTATAGCGTAATGCTATGATGAGAACTTTACGGGTGTGTTATTGTTCTCATTTGGCTCGACTGCTCGTTTTGGGTACTACAAAGCCTTATCGAAATGTTCTTTGTTATTCATCGCTGACATGATGACACTCACAGATAGGGACAACTGATTCCTTGTGATTAGACAGATACCTGATACTGACAGCTTGGGGTTAGCTCTCTCAGTCACTGTCTTGCCGCCGTGACCATGTGTCTGACCCGCCCCTGTCTTCGTCAGGTACTTCTGCCTGGTCAATGAGAACGAGGAGAATCGCAAGCTGTTCGAGCTGCTGGACGTTCTCGAGTTCAACCAGGCAAGATGCTTGTTACTTAGCAC
>VOPJ01000244.1:0-15890 GCA_014673585.1 Semibalanus balanoides
ATAACAGGTGCTTTTTCTCTTATGTACAGTGCTTCGAGGATATGCAAGCGATTTTGACTGTTAGAGGAGGCGATAATAATTGTGTTTTCTATGAGCTGTTTTTTCTAGTTAATGTTGAGTTTTGACGTTGGTGCATGTGTTCCTTCGGTGACCCTTCCCTTAGATGAATTGTGAGTCGACGTGACAGTGTCGTGGTTGTGACACCAATGTAGCTTACTGAATGAAGCCTGCAATCTTCATGTGGACAATAAAATTCGTAAACTACATTGGCACGTTTTAGTTGACTACCGTCTGTCTGTGCATTGTTCTTGATGACGAGGTTGTGTGTTTTCCTATTTTGATAATATATCTTTAGTTTGACACTTTCACTGGGGTTTGTGCACTTCACACAGTCACTGATTATTTCACGAATAACTCTTCAATATACTTTGTACGCCGATGACATGTAATTGCGATAATATAGAGTAAACGTTGTTTTTCCTTCATCCTATCTTTGTTGTCCAACTAGCCACGATACTCTGTCCAAGTGTTTTTTGATTTATCATCGAGCTTCGTGTTTTGATTATCCCGTTGTTAACTAATATCTGCTTCAGCCTAGTGAATTCTGCATCCATATGCGACCATGTAGAGCAGTACTTCACTGCTCTTTTAATGAATGATCTGATAACACTTGTTTGATATCGGTTTGGACACTCGCTTTGGGCATTAAGGCATCTTCCTTAATGCCCAAAGTTTACCATGAAATACCATAAAAAACATACCATGAAAATCATGAGCCTGGAACCGCCTCTGCTGGTACATTTTTTCTTACTTTGACACAACACGCGTAATTCAATTATAAGAAAAGTCAGAAAATTAAGGACGCTAGGCCCAACCATTTAGAAGCGGCGAGCGAAAAACTACCGGGGAGGCAGAATCTGCCCAACCCGCAGGCAATAGGGTAAAGCCTTAAACTCGGACAAAAAAATGGGCCCTTCCCAAGCCTGAGAGCTAATATTTGGCTTTTCTGGATTTGAGATGCTTTCTTTTTTAAGCTCAATTGGGTTTTATCAGGCCTGAAATGGCCCCGTTCTGAGTCCACGATGGGCCCCTTTCAGAACCAAGTTTTTGACGACGAGAGAAGATGTGTCTGAACCATACCCACCCTCCCCAATCTTGTCAAATATTGCCGCCATTCGAGCATACACAAATAAAGAAATCAATGAAAGCAGATTACGTGCACCATTATAATAACCTTGCCCTGGTACTGTTGGTTCCAAAATAAATGTTCTGCTGGGTTGGCCGGCACAGCAGTTAAAGGGAAAATACCGTCACGTAAAAAGTATGTGGAATGATGGAGATGAGTACCACTCATCTGCAGGGGCGTATTTAGGGGGGTCACCGCACCATGCCCCCCCCTTGGGCGCCGAAGGCGCCTTCGGTTCATGAAATGCGCCTCACATTCAGTAAATGAAATGCGCCTCACCATCGAATTGAGGCGCCTCGCTGAAGTGTGAGGCGCGCTGCGGCTGAATATGAAGCGCGTTTTCACTTGAATGTGGGCGCGCTCCGGTAACTGAAGGTGTCTCCCACAATTCTTCAAAGGCCCTCCCAATGCTTCCAGAGGCACACTCCCACATATCCACAAAGGCGACCTCCAATACATTCTTACGTTTTCACATCTTTCAAAGGCGCCTTGATTAACTCTGAAGGCGCCTCAACAACATACTCCAAAGGCACCCTCCCATACATCCAATGCCATCGATACACATGAAGGCACCCTCTACACTCCTCCCAAAGCTGCCCCATGCACTTTTGAAAACAATCTCCAGATATTATATCACCTGCAGGCTTCTAAATGAGGCCCCTCGAATACGTCTCCGATGGGCCCTCCAGATACTTCAAAGGCGTCTCTCGATCACTTACGGTGGTGTTCTCCGTTACATATAGAGAAGGCGGTATGACAGGCCCTTCGATAATCTCTGAGACGCCTTCCCACATACCTCCACCCTAAAGATGCGATTCACCTCTAAAGGCGCTTCTCACCTAGTCCAAAATGACCTGCAGATACATATTCCGTAGGCCCGAGCGCCCTCCCTACATACCGCCAAGGCGTCGTTCGCTGATGTGAGGCGGGGGCGCCTCCCGGTCTCACAGAGGGTGTCTCTCGAGCTATTTGAGAGGGCGCCTTCGGAGATGTATCGTAGGGCGCCTTAGGAAATATTTGGGAGGTCGCCTTCAGAGGTACATTGGACTCGGAGGGCGCCTTTGAAGGATATTTGGGAGGGACATGTACCAAATTGTAAATAAATCATAGGCGCCCTCGGAAATTTATCGGAAAATCCAAAAAGAAAATCCAAAATATATTTTCATCCATGGGCCTTCTTCAGTGGATATCCACTGAAGAAGGTCCATGGCTGAAAATATATTTGGAATTTTCTTTGAATATTTATACATATTATGAGCATGAGGTTAATTTTTTATATACTTGCACCACCATTAGTGCCAAGCGATCAAGAAATACCGTCGCACAACCGAGTTCAAGTTCATTGGCACAAAGTTAATCATCACGCTTTGTTGCGAGGGACATTTAATTTATTAATCGTAATTCCATATCAATACGTGCTCCGAGCTGCTTTGTCTGCTACGTTTTTGATCATTCAGTGATTATGTTAAAGTGACTAACAAACGGCGTTTATGAACGCATAATAAGCTCCAGTGAGTAGTGACAAGCAAATATTATACCATGAACACTGCAAAAAATGTATGTGCACAGTTATATCGCATGCCGCCACTGTAGCTAGTCATTCATAACTCATTTATTTCAAGTGATGTTCATGGGCTGAGTGATGTTTGAACTGTACAAGTAGGTATATGTAAAATGTTAAGGTGTTCTATAGAATGCCCGACAGTTTGGTTAGGCATTCTATAGAATGCCCGATTCTTCACATTGCCTGTAACACACACACACACACCACATATATATATATATATATATATATATTTATATATATATATATATATATATATATATATATATATGCAGTTTTATATGTTAAAATTTTGGATTTTGTACGAACTTTTGGAAAGAAAGTTTTTTCTCCATTTTTGTATATTCTCAAACCAAAATATGTATTGGAGAACCAAGTATGGGCCATGCCCAAACCGAATTTCAAACCAATATCTATATTTTGACTGGATTATGGCTCCCTTGTCCCTGCGTATAAGTCTGAATTTTGTGTTCTACATTTCCAAATATGCGACCCGAACCTGGTGGAGCGGGGTGCCGGCTCGGCGTTTCCAGCGGCTGCCGTGTGGCGGCGCCACCGTCGTGCCGCCTCGGCGCTCGGCAGATGTTGGCCGGCGGCTGGTGGCCGTGGCCGTGTGGCGCGGCAGTCAGTGGTCCGCCAGTGACCGGCCAGTGAAAGCGGGGACGCGCGCGCGCGCCGCGGAGATGGACGAGTGAGTGGTGGTGCTGTACGCCTAGCCGCCATGTGCCGCGTGCTGCTGTTGGCGCTGCTGGCCGCGCTCTGGGCGCCTCGGTCGGCCAGCGGCGAGCCCATCAAAGTCGGCTACCTGACGGCGCTCAAAGGCACCCGGGAGAAGCTGGGTCTGACCATCAGCGGCGCCATCTCGCTGGCCGTGGAGCGGATCAACCAGCGGACCGACCTGCTGGCAGGGCACACGCTTGAGCTCGACTACGCCGACACAGAGGGCGAGACGCGAGTCGGCACGCGCCGCCTTGTCGAGATGATCTGCAACGACACGGTGGCCTTCTTCGGGCCGGAGGACTCGTGCCTGATCGAGGCGAACGTGGCGGCTGCCTTCAACCTGCCGATGATCTCCTATGTGAGTACCGCGCGGGCAGGCGGGCAGGCACTTTACCCGGCCTGACTGCCGTAACTTCAGTGTTGAGACGGCAGGGAGGCAGCTCCGCCAACAGCGCTGCTGGCGGAGGAAGCAGGGGGTGCTCTCGTGGAGTTGTCCGCTGCGACTGGCCAGTCTAGACTCTAGGCCGTCCTTGGAGGTCAGGTACGCTTAGACGACACATTGGGCCTGTTCCCGTCGCACTTGAAACCTTCTCCAAGTTGTTCCCACTTGCCTCAGTCGTATTCTTTAACACAGAGCAGTTGCAGTTGGAACAACTTAGAGGAGGTTAGAGGCGGTTAGAGGCGCCACGGAAACTTCCACATTGGTGTACCAGGTATCGCCAGTCACCACTGCACTGCAGGTACCGGGTACCGCCAGCCGCTGCCCCCGCAGTTAAATGCGACGTAATAAGGAGCACTGTCTCGTCTGCGCCTGCTGACACGAGTGGCCGGCCCAGCTGGGGTGATCCTGCTGCATCGCCAGTGGCGGGTCGGCCGGCCCAGCTGGGGTGATGGGCTGCTACATCGCCAGTGCAGTGGCGGGTCGGCCGGCAGGGCCAGCTGTGGTGTCGGCCGCCGGCCCGTCTGCCGCCGCCGCCGCCGCCGCCGCCGGCTCCTCGTTTATCACCGCTCATTACGAGACGCGACACGGGGCCAATACAGAGTGAAGGAGAGCCGGCTCGGATGACGCACTCTCCGGAGAGACGGCGACCCCGACCTTCGGCGTCGCCGTCCGATCGCCACATCCGCCCCGTCGGCCGTCACACGCGGATGTGCGGTGTCCGGCGCCGAGACGGCGTGGGCGTCGCCGAGCCGCTCTGCTGCCGGTTTTTCGGTGTGCTCATCAGACTCAAACCGGTTTGCGATGTCAAAACTTACGCGGCGGTACGCGAATCCGGCCCGGCAGCTCCATTGCTGACGTTGTCACCGAGCTGCGAGAGGCAGCGAGAGATACACGGCGCGCGGGGCCGGCGAAAACGCCACCTTCGTCACAAATGGGGCTCCGGTTCTGTTTATGGAGAATCGTCAACACTCTGAGCCCCCATCACGGCATGGTCGTAAGTCGTAACGTGACGCACTGTATCAGGGAAACGTGTGGCCATCCCCGCCCACCATGTTTCGTCGTGACCACTCTTGCTCGGTGCGTAGTCGAGGAAGGGTTTCGTCGTCCTTCTTTTCCACCTGCTGCACAGCGTGACATTAAATTCCCACTACTGGTAATCGTCGAGGCCGATGCAATCCTTGAGCCTGCCAACGCGGTATTCCGGCCAGATACGAGTCTGAGCCATCCAACACCGCGCCGGCGGTTTTTCTCATGATAGGCTTGAACTAATCTGAGCCATCGCATAACTTGGTATCGTCCAGATATCACACTTGGCCATCAACACGGTTCGGCAGAACTCTAGTATGAGCATCCAACACTCGGTATGCGGCCACGCATACATTATCCCTGACGCATTTCAAGCGGTATCTGTGCCGATAGCAATCTGAAAGCTCACACGGGTATCGGCCAGATACAATCTGAGCCATCCAACACGGTATCGACCATGATAGCAATCCTGAGCCCATCCCACGACGGTTACTTGGCCAAGATTACACTGAGCTCCAACACGGTTCGGCCATTTTAGAAGCCGTGAGGCCCTTCCTCGCAAACGAGTACTCCTGGCAGATACAATCCTGAGCCTTATGGGACTCTCGGTATTCGGCAGATTTCACTGCTGAGATTTCGCAAGACCGGGTCTCAGGCATGTATTACAATCCTATGAGCCATCAGCATATCTCGGTATCAGCTAGATAGCAATCATGAGCCATCCAGTGATCAGTCATGGAGTGGCGGGTCTCGACAGCGCTAAACAGTTTAATCACGGTCCGTTATGTTGGCATGCTCGCTTTGGTGCGGCCTCTTATTCAGTGTCCGTGAAGCTCCTTCCATCGATGTTTATTGTGATTATATGCGTCGACTGTATCAGTTTGTTTCGTGAGAAACATTTATAATGTGGTGGTTAATAGACTATTCGGTCGATTGAAAACATTAGACAGTGATCACTTAATATAATGTTTAGAACGTCATACGCTGATTCCACCTTTAGATTAATTTTGTCGTCGATATAATCTTTTTATATACACGTTCGTGGACCGAGTGAGGTCGAGGTGTTTATTGCTTTCTTCTTCTCGCATTGGCAAGTCCATCGGTTGAAATATGTGTCTACTCTAAAATCTTATATTTAAAACATTTTGTAAACTGCTTTTAAACATTTCGACGCAGATAAATATCCATTCGCTAAAACGGCTCATTAGTCATAAATTGACAATATCTGCTATTATTGTGATATCAGATGATACTCTAATAGAAGTAGGTATTTGAGTTCGTACATAGAAGATAAGAATATAACTTGTAATATTTGTTGCTTTGTAAACGATGGTGGATGATACCTCTGTATAGTTAGAAGCAATTTACACGAGGTTTCGGACATGTAGTGGGTACGGCACAACTGCTGATGCTGCTCGGCGCAAAAGGCACGCTCTAATTCTCATCGTATACGTGAATGAATATGTGGATGGATGCGTCAGCTGCCTACTTAGAGCTAAGGGTGTGGGTGAAAACATACCCAATGGAGTCCCTCTCTCTTCTACTCTCTCTTTTTTTATTTGATTGGGGAGGGGAGGGGGTTGAGTGTGCAGGATGCGTGGTGTGACTCTAGCCTCTCAAGCGGCTGTTGTCTTGC
The DNA here is from genome assembly GCA_014673585.1 of Semibalanus balanoides. Classification (NCBI taxonomy): domain Eukaryota; kingdom Metazoa; phylum Arthropoda; class Thecostraca; order Balanomorpha; family Balanidae; genus Semibalanus; species Semibalanus balanoides. Next base: position 6,575 of record VOPJ01000244.1, read on the forward strand.
AAGGGCGGGCACAAGCGGACTCTTTATCACGTAAGTTAGATGAACATAAAAGAACTGCAGGCTGCATTGTGTTGCCCAGGTTCACCAAAGTTTAGGTAAGCCTCTCAAGCTATGAAATCGTGATCGGAATTTTTGCGCAGAGGGGTACTACTGTGTTTCACTGTGTGTAAGTGGGTTATCGCACCGCTCGACAGCTTTTTATATCTGCTTTGAACTTTTTGGTAAAATACTTACTCAGACTTAAATGTCCACGCAGAGCTGATTGTATCTAAAAGTTGGGCTGTGACGTTCAATCTGTGTATATACGTATATTCATTGTGCTCAAACATACATTAATCTTGCAAATATATATATTCTTCTAGTCAAGGCTTTTCAATGTAGCAATATTAACGACTTACATTAATATTAGTTTTTTGTGTATACTGGGTATATTTTCTCTTGCTCTGTATACTAGGTTAGATTTGCGCCACTTTGTCGTGTTTCATAACCTTCGAATCTAAGACGTTATATTATCAGATGTGTATTATTAATATACCATATCTATCCATTTGAGCTAATCCGTGATTTTCTACCTAGCTGGGGATGCTCTACAAATTCATAGTTTGTGCCCCGCTGATCTAAGACAGTGTGTGTGAAGGACAAGCTTGCCCCGCTTGTTATCCAGCGAGATGTGGACGGTTTCGCACATCGCTTAGTTTTTGGTATCGCTGTACTCTCTGCTGGACGACCCATATAATTTGCTCGACATGTTCGCACATTCCAATAACGAAGCTTTCTCTCGTGGGGACAATACAAAACACGCAGTGTGTTCAGCAATTTACTCTTTTCTTCAATGTTTTTATCACCTAGCTGATACAGAAATTTCTCATGCCAATAGTGATTGACAGTTTATGATTTATCGTCTTTGTCACTGCGAAATGGTCGAGATTTAACGTGCGTTTCTTATTCAAACTTTTGCGACGCTGCCATTACTCTGATTCCGCGTGGGCATATAGTGAATGAAAGCAACTGAATACCTGTGGCATAAGTAATGAGAATATTTTAGCGTACTTATTCTTCCGTACATTCTAACAATGGTAACTAACACCGTATGTAGTACACAACAGCTTTCAAAATTAATTCCTTCGCAGAAGAACGCGAAATCTGGCGAGTTACTTGGTATCTTGATCAGATTGTCTGGGTTTTGGATGCCACAACAACTTGGTTTGGACTGTCTGAGCCTGCCCGTGCTGCCATTTCTTGCTGGACTTAACAATTATTAAAAACATATCCCTTAAAAATGAGAGGAGCTTATCCATTGCGAGGAAACCTGTTTGTGTTCAAGATATCAGAAGTTTGATGATGCAATGCCTTAGCGTGGCATTATAGTGCGCCTCAGCACCGACACCGTTCTTCCTTTGGTGAGTAGGTGCTGTTGCATCATTTGCAATAACTTTGTTGTCAACAATAGCCGGAGGGAAATGATGCAAGGTGGCTCGATGCGCACGTTTCCCTGCTATCCTCCTCTCCATGGTTTTGTCCCATTCCACCGCTGAAGGCCCATTTGGTGGTATTTTACAGCGAACCACACTGTTACCGTCGGTCAGATATGCATGGCAATAGAAGAACAGCGTGATATACACTACCACTCTACTTATAGGTATTATACGGTGTAAGCCATTCTTACGCTATAACAACGTTCAATTTACTTGACCGCTTTCCTGGTGAGCGCTGCGCACTCGCTCGGCCAGCGCGATGACACATGTCGATAGTTTTGTCGGTTGTCATAATCACAGGCGCAGCTAAACATAGCTTCACGGAGTGAGTTGCCGCAGCTAATTCTTGGAAATGCGACGTCGGGCTTAATGACGTTTTTGTGCTGCCTGGCCATGCTTTCGCTTGTTTCAGCGCTGTAGCTGATGAGATCTGTCAACAAGCGATGCCGCTGAAACAGCGACCTGTGCTAGGCAGCTAGCTAAAGATAGAAGCCAGCCAGTGACTCAGTCATCCATTATGTATTAGGGTGTGCAGTTTGTATTACGTCCCCTTTTTATTACTTAACATTAGTTAACCCGCGCACTGCACGGGGTGGGTTGATTTCCGCCCCCCCCCTCAGGTTTTTCAGAAGTAGTGGAAAACGGCGGCGCGTAGCGCCACCAAAAAATGTACAGCTGTTTGAGCATCAATTATCCACACTTTGTAAAAGTTTTTACTTCAGGTCATCTCAGGTCAGGTCACAAGGTTACGTCAAGTAACCTTACCTCCAAAAATGTTTGTGGTCGTGCCAAAGATTTGAAGCTGCATAAGGTTATCAGTACCTACAATTTGTTTATTTCGGATTTTTCGCATGCATCGGTGACCTAAGGTCAGTTCAATTTCCTGACCTCCCATTATAAGTGAATAGGAAAATATGCAAATGCTTCCCTTTTATACAATTTGCGTTGGATCAGGCAAATTATTTCAGAATCATGTTATTTTAGCTCATGATTGATGGCCCATGTGCGATTGTCGCTCAGTGATCTCTGCAAGGTCATCTGAGGTCATCAGCATTGCTTTGCTTATACCTCTTGATGAAATGAGTATAGAGATGATCGGATGACACCTATATGTTTGTCTAGTTGGGCTGCGTCACCCCATATTCAATATGACTTATCTGGGTCACCGAATGACCTTGACCTGAGGTCAAATTTATAAGTTGACCTAAGCAGGTCACCATTAAAAGGCTTAAGAGCGCCTTGACGAGACAAACACGATGGCGTCAAATTTATTTCCCTATCTTTGTTAGGTGAAATGCTATTCACGAAAAACAGCTTTAACAAACAAAGACTTCTTGACCTTTGATGACCTCTAGAGACTAAACTATTGACCTTATCTAAAATCTGACTTACTTTCGATAGCGCTTGTCTCGAGCTATCTATAACCGTTTTCCGCGTTTTGCTACGCAGCGTAGTTTTCGAGATCACAGGGGGCGGCTGAAATCAACCCTTCTATACAGTTCGGCGCAAACCCCTTGCAGTGCGCGGGTTAAGGCTGTGGCAACAGGGTCTATATAGGTTCCTAGAACCTCACAGAGACAAAACACAGAGACAGCTCACAGAGCAATAGTGAATGTGATTCAAGTGATTTGGGGGCGTCAACATAGCCCATGGTGGATACAAAGACCGGAAGTGCTGCCTCTTCTCCAACAGGACGCTCTCTATATAGTTTAGTCGCATGAACTTGCCGTATATGTCACATGAACCTGCCGTAGGGATTGCCTGTCTGTGATTGGAGGAACGGTAACCAGGTGCCGTTTGGTGGATGAGTTGCAGCGGCATCCAGCCTGCCGGTCGGACTGCGTCAAAGCCCGTGATTTAATCATCAATCAGCTACACGAAGAACGCGACAATCATCTCCTCTCGGCTCTTGCCTCTCACCTGGTCGTTCTCGTAACGACCATTTAACCGCACCATCGTGTACCGTGCATACATCCGAGATTGCTGCAGTTACGTTACCGTTAGAAATCATCTACTAGTCATGGGAAATATTCACCTTTTCCCACACAAAGTTGTGCTATTACTTGAAGTAGACAGACGAGATCAAAATAGATCGTAAATTCGTCACATTTTGCATAAAAATTTCCTACCGAAATATATACTTCAAGTTAAAGTTGATAAGCGTTCCACACTTTTAACGACCAGTCTTGAAAGTATACTTTTGATCCTCATCAAACTGCTGGCTTTTCCCGTATTGTTTTTTTACGCAATGGAGTACAAAATATATTTTGCGTTCTGCTTGTTGTGATTATATGCCCGACGTTCCTCTACAATTAACAGCAATTGAATTAATAAGTAACCAAATTAGCAGCAAAACGATGCATATTTGCGGTTGCCAAGTTAGTGGTTGCGACCCCCTATTAAAAAAAATCAACACTATGAGTTTTGTGTAGTTTTGTCTCTGGCTGTATATAGCACTTTGCTTCATAAAACCATGCAAAATAATCATTTTTCGCAAACAATCAACAACAATACAAACTAGCAATTAAATCGAAAGCTTATCGATGCCACATGGACGGTGACCTATTCAGTGGTGGCGAATATTGTTTACATTGACCAATCAGGTGACGGTTGTCACCGCAGTCTTGACGCCTTACTTTTATTTCTGGCCCTATGACTTGCTTACATATAGGACGATAGGGAAAACGACTTATTCTGTGTCAAGTGACCTTCATGAAGGACGAGCACACTAGATACTATTAACTTTTATTTATTTTTCCAAACTTTTCAACTTGAAAATGAGGGAATGAGATTGTATTGCAAATTTTTTTTAAGGGAAATATTGACCTTTTTATTTTTGTTAAGCAACGATTTTCTTAGCTTTTGCTTTAATGGTATAACAATGGTTTTTTATAATTTTAATTGTAAGAATTAAATGCAATATTTCCTCTTCAATATTGTAGGTTTTTACAAATTTAAAAGCAAGTACCATTACTATCTTTCGAAACTCATGAGCAGGTGTTTTCCCATCACTAATGAAGCTCGCATATCTGGCGAAAGGTGTTCAAATTTGTTCACGCTGGAGGCAAATGTCCCTGGAAGAACAAATCGCCGACACTAAGAGTAAGCCCAGGTAGATCCGCTCGCTGCAAGTGCTCATCGATGAGCTTCTGATGTAATTTTTCCATTGTTTTTATTTTTTGTCAAATTGTTTTTTTGGGAAAATTATTATCTTCAAGATTATATAAATGCAATAAGGTGTTAATATACACACCAGAAACAAAACTTATGCAAACTGTCTAAATGTTCCAAATAAATTAAAGTAATTTTTCATTCAATTGAGGGTCGCAACAACTGAATAAAGACGCCGCCATAAAAGTGCCATCGATTGAAAACTGCTAATTTGGTCACCCGTTCATTCAATGGTTATTAGATATAGAGAGATTACTGATGGGCATGGATAGTCAAGCAAGAAACAGAAACACAAATTAATATTTTCTTCCGATATTCATAAAAGAGAAATGAGGGAAAAACCGCAGTTTGATAAGGATCAAAAGTAGGTACTTGCAAGTCACCTTGCAAGTTTTTTTATTTCTCGTATGTTGTTTTCTTTGTTTGTTGTGTTTATTTTTTTTTATTGTGTTGTATTTTGTTTCTTATTTTGTACCGGTCGTTTAATTTAGCGTGGCACACTTATTTCAACTTAAATTAACAAAATATCTTTCAAAAGGAAATGTTTTATACAAAATGTGACGAATTTACAATATTTTTATCCTCGTCCTGTCAATTTCAAGTGATAAGCCCAATTTTTTGGTGGAAAAGGTGATTATTTTACCTTTTCGAATTTAAATAACATCAATTGTTATAGTCCATAATTACGAAAGCCAACTCAAATTGTTGTTTAAAAAATGTGAATATTTTCTTTTCAACGAAGACTCGAAAAATGATTGGTCAATGCTTATAATCCATGACGCTGTTTCTAAACAATTGATTCGGACTAAATTTGGTCCTTAACTTAACTTTTGCATGAACGAATGTAATAACAGTATACGCCCTTTTTGTGTGTAAATATCTGCTTGGAAATCTACGATAATGTATACATAAATACTTAAACAGGCGGTTCCTTTCCATGCAAAGAGGATCATACCTCACAAGACGTGTATCGCTCTGTACCCCGTTCGATATTGCATATACGCATATAGCCCTGCCCTGTACCGTGTTATTAGCCACAGACGTGGACAGTTTGGACTTCCACGTATTGCTCTGACACTAAATGACGAAACGAAAATAGAGAAGATGAGAACCAGGCGTCTGAGTTATGAGCACTCTCACGAATTCCAGGGAATATGCTCATGCCAGCAAACGCAGACAACATACAACTGACGACGCACGGGCATCGGAGAAAATGACGTCACTTCTGTGCTGCCCACACCGCGTGGTGTGATACTCCGGACATAGTGATCACTTGGACAGCCATGTGATATGCGACAGATGGAGACTGAGTTCAAGTTCCAGCTTCTGTCACAATCATAACAAAACGTTGTAATAAACGACGGTTAACCAAGGGAAATATGTATCGCTTTAAACCCAGCACCAGAATTCCTGCAAGCATGATATGTTATTTACATTATAATATTTTGTTAAACTTCCCTGAATATTTGTTAAGTGTGGCTGATTTGATAGTTGTTTGCTCCATTAAGTTTGCTTGAGAATGAACGCAGTATTTCGTTAAATTGTTTTATATTAGTGAATAGTGATTATAAATTAATGATTCAAATTTCAAGAAATAAACTCCCCGAATATTTGCTATGTGTGGCTGCTTTAATAGTTGTTTGCTTCATTAAGTTTGCTTGAGAATGAACGCAGTATTTCGTTAAATTGTTTTAGATGAGTGAATAGTGATGATAAATTCATGGTTCAAATTGCAATAATAAAAGTGCCTCATGGTTCAGCACAAGGCAACCGATAAAGCAAAGCCAAAACAAAACACTGTCCAAAACCATGCGAGAAGCAAGCGTTGAATTCTGAACTCAAACTATACTCCTGTCTACCTGACATGCGACTCACTCGTATGCCGCCACTGGACAATAATTAACACGTACGGCTGAATGCATCACAGGACGACTCAGCCGCCACTGGACAATTAATAAACGTACGGCTGAATGCATCACAGGACGACTCAGTCGTATGGCCGCCACTGGACAATAATTAACACGTACGGCTGAATGCATCACTAGGACGACTCACTCGTATGCCGCACTGGACAATAATTAACACTACGGCTGAATGCATCACAGGGACGACTCACTCGTAATGTCCCGCCAACTGGACAATATATTAACACGTACGGCTGAAATGCAATCACAGGACGACCACTCGTATGCCGCCACTGGAAAATAATTTAAACACGTACGGCTGAATGCATCAACAGACGACTCACTACGTATCCGCCCACCTGGAAATAATTAACACGTATCGGCTTGAAGTGCATCACAGGACGACTCTCTGCGTATGCGCCAACCGGACAATAATTAACACGTACGGCTGGGATGCATCATCAGGACGACTCACTCGTAATGCCGCCACTGGCAATTATTACAACGTACGGGCTGGAAATGCATCACAGGACGACTCACTCGTATGCCGCCACTGGACAATAATTAACACGTACGGCTGAATGCATCACAGGACCGGAGGAGGAGTCGGAGGAGTCGGTTTGGTGAGTGTCCGGTGATTCAGCTGCGCCGGAGGCTGGGCGCCCAGTGGACGGGCCGGTATGCGGTCCAACAGAGGGAGGAAGGCGGCCTCCATCCCCGCCACGGCCGCGCCGACCCTGAGCCAGAACAGGTTCAGAGGCAGCGGCCCGGCCGGCGAGGCTCCAATGACCGGCCTTGACCTCCAGGCTGAGAAACGTCGCCGGCTCACCCTCTGCGGTGTGTTGACATGGTGCGGGCCGCAGCGAGAAGATAGGGACAGGTCATGGTTGTAATTCCCGCTGCTCAGAGATAACGGTCCGGATAATGTTAAACCATGAGGAAGTTGTTCCGTGTTGGGCGAAGAAGCTTGTCAAGATAAGAGACTTTTTAGATTTTGTGTGTGGTAATTGTGTTAAATGTGAAAACTAAACCATGAGGAATTGTTGATCCGTGTTGGGCGAAGAAGCTTGTCAAGATAAGAGACTTTTTAGATTTTGTGTGTGGTGTGTTGATTGTGTTAAATGTGAAAAGACCCTCAAACTCTCCAGCCAAACATCGGAAATATTTTGTTAAGTCGGTTGGCTTTGAAGGATGGCGATGAAGTTTTCGCTTGCATTAATGTTAATGGATACCAATTTGTCCCAGACGCAGTCTCCCACTGGTTTGCATTTCAAGCAACATCATAATTCATAGGCATTTATTCCTAGCTTTGAAGTGAGGAAATCATGCAATTGGCCTTGAGAGCCCACGTGTGTGGAGCATCGGCTTTGAGACAAAAATGTCCTTGTAGATTGATGGAGAGCCCTTTGATTCGATTGGCATATTTGATGGACCCACACCGACGGATAGTCATTGACTTCTGCACCTAGTCATGCAGTTTACCGTGAATCGTATTTGGTATTTGCGCTTTGAATAGTTTGACTTCCATTGAGAGTCCTGCACCGAGCGCATTATACAGCAGAATACCTACTTGCGGACTACGGAGCTAGTTATTGAACTCACTGAGAGGTGAGATTATCCTGTGTCGCTCAGCCTTAACGTTGCGGCGAACAAAGTAGCAATCGTCTGTCACTCACAGTTACTTAGTTGTAATTTTTGTTTGTTGCGATACTACCTTATTTTTGGTACATTGCAATAAACATTAAGAGGCAAATGAACACATGTCCAAGCTCACTCGACAGTCGTCGCCATCATGGTAATTGCTCATCATCACAGCGACATTTGGCAATGGCGATATTCTAACAGTACCTATATTTCTGAAGCCTGCGAGCGACAGCCTACACTCATAGCAGTGTCCGAAAAGTGGCCCGTTTCTCGGTTATTCTGAACTTAGAAAATTTGTTCCGTGAAAACTTTGACTGTAAAGAATGTTTTTGTTTTAGTCTGTGGGTGCAAATTGCTGACGCAGCATATTAGAAATGGCGGAGAAGATAGACCAACAAAATAACATGCGTTTATTATATTTAAAGACTGCCATCTCATAGGAAACGAGGTTGTCTTCCCTCCTATGGTGATGGCAGCGTGTAAAAATAACAATGTATGTTAATTTGTATATATATATTCCCCAGCCATTTTTGTTCTGCTGCATGAAACTTATTTCGCCGCTGGGACAATTTTGTTCTGCAAACTTAGATCGTGGAACCACTTTCTGACCCTGACTCATAGCCTACAGTTAGCATATTTCGACACTAATAGCAGTTGTCAGTAATGGAGCAGCATTACCAGATATAGACACAAAAGCAGACGCATACTACAACGAGCAATCCTCCTCTAGGGAGTTTGCAATGGGGGAATTTCTACTGGTGGATCTAGACTTCGAGTTTGTGGGGGCAAAGTGCCGCTGCGTTTCGTTAGCGATGGTGTCGGGTCCTCATCGCGAAAGATTCGTTGACCGGGCCCGTGGGGACAGTTCAGCGCGTTTTTCTTACCGTTGACTGCGGGGGGATTTTTGCGTGCACTGGGGGAATTGCAAAGCACTGCGTTGGACATCCTTCGGTTAGCGCGTTAAAATAGTCGATTTAAACAAGCAAACCAGGAAACAAATAAGTGGGTATAAACCCGGGACTCGATACAAGAATGATAATCAAAACGAAAATGCAAAATACGTAAATACTTATGAATCTGTGACGCCTACTAATCGGGCTTCCCCTTGGTTAAGTCTCCGTC
>VOPJ01000245.1:0-12704 GCA_014673585.1 Semibalanus balanoides
CAGTTAAAAACTAATGTTAAAGGTGCTATATTCCCTTTAAGCGATTTGAGAAGAAGCACACAGCGGGACCGAACTGACCTCGCGAGCGGTCACGCCGCTCGCGACCTAGCCCCCTGGTGGCCGAGTGCCGCAACTACAGTAAGCATATACAAATGCAACAGTCTTAAGCGATTACATAATGTCACTACGATGCCCAGGATGAAGGATCGCTACGACCCACCAGGGCCTCATGGCGAAAATTGGGGGAATGATTGCGCACTGTCGAGGGGCCGGACTGAGGGAGGCTCCTATTTTCAGTATGTTGCCTGTGCGCCGCGCCAGCGTACGGACGCGGCGCCGGCGCTCCCGTCTCTCCCTTCTCGCCACCACTTGTAGCCTGTCCGTGTGTGAGAGTGCGACAGCAGCGGCTTTTTGGTGACGGTGCGTGCGGTGCTCGTTGAGGGGGCCTTGGACGGTCTATCGGACATTGGTTTGGCCCTCTTGTGCTAGTGGAGCACGGTAGCAGAACATCAGCTGCCACCATGCTGAAGTGCAGTGCCCCCGTTCACCGTGACCTGCTGCGGCGGGTCGTTCCACTCGCCGTCAACGTCCTGGTGCTGGCCGCCACACCTGCAGCTCCGCCGCCACCGTCGTCGCCAACATCGACCCGGTACCAACGGCTGGCGCTTGCTGGTACGCGTGATCTTGAGCCTGGCCTTGACCTGGCGCCAGCTGACGGCGTGCATAGCGCTGCACAGTGGTGAATTTTCCAATTTAGCCCGCATAAAGTCCGGAAGCATGTTTCGGAATCTCATTTTTTTCTTACCGATACCAATCGGAAACCGTCTGCATTTTTGGAAAATCACCGTTTTTAATCTATTCTGAAGCCTCATGACACTGAAAATTGCGGTAAAAGCAGTGTTCCGCACAGAGCCAGTGAGCAGGCAGAATGTCTGATGTTATAAAACATGAAAAATACGGGATCATTGGAACTCGTCAGCTCAAATGTGTGGGTGGGGCGGCATTCATTTGCCATCGCTGACCCCCTGGATCCGCCAGTGTACAACACAATATCATTTGAAATCAAAAACAGCTGGGAACAAAACAAAAAATATATATATTTCCATATTTATAATTAAAGAGCAGCACCTTGTCCAAATCATAACGACTTGTCAAACTAGCTACATGTCTTTTCGCGCGACTGTTGTGCTGTCGCCCGACAATCGCGTCGTGGCGCACCACGTCGCGTCGCTCGAAAATAGTGTAGCGTTGGCAGCGACACCCTGAAATATAGACTCGCTTCTAAGAAGCTAATCAAGCGTGGATCAAGTGTGGATATTGCGGATAAAAATGAACTGAACAATATTTCTGCCCTGTCGCATGAATATCGTGGATAATGAAGCACCAAAACAAATATTAATCGTACCCAGTATATTCATAACATCGATGACCTTATCACATAATATTCAGGCACACCTTTCTAGGCGCACAATAGACTATACCTTCCCCTTCAGTCCCTTCTTGGCCTTCTTCCCTGATCCGGCAGCCTTCTTGACAATGGCAGACTTCTTGGCGGGCGCCGTCTCAGTAGCCGCTGCAGCTGCCTTCTTGGCCGCGGCCTTCTTGCCGCGCGGCGGAGGCAGCTCCTCGTCGCTGAAGTTTTCATCGGAGTCTTCCATCTCCGCTTCGTCCACGTCTTCGTACTCGTCTTCCTCATCTTCCTCGTCCGAGCCGTTCTGGCGACAAAGATGAAGTTATGAAGAAAGAACAGTCCACGATCACAAGTAGGGAAATCTGCTTTAAATTGATACATTTTAACGCATTTGTTAACTCATCCATTTTTAACGTATCTATTCCCAAAAATATTTCCTAATAATATGAATTATTTCTGAAGTTGATTATTCAAAATACGAGCAAACAAATCTCTGATCAAATATCTGCCAGCCACAAAGTCGGATGACTGACAAAGGATCCTAGTGGCTATCACAACAGAACACGACAGCCCAGCCTACTATGGACCTCACTGGATCCGTTGAGATATATTTATCTTTCTAGTAGAGTTTGATTTTCCATCGGCTCTGAAGTGCAGGAATATTTTTATATTTGCACTCCTCTGAGATGCAAAGATACAAATGTTTAATGCTCGTTCAACGATAAAATGAAATAATGCGTTATATTTGTATCCCTCTGGGATGCAAGATAAGGTCACGCGAGTTTCGACGAAAAATCAAGTGCTGAACTGAATTTGACTGAATCAAACTCTACTTAGAAATATATATAATTCTTCATGTTTCCCTCGTGGAAGATAGAAAATCTTTTCCGCACGTGTTGCTGACAAAACCTCGCTCCTTCGTCGCTCGGTTTTTCAGTCACACGCTTGGAAAAGATATCCTTATCTTCCACTCGGAGCATGAGCAACATATATAGCAACAGCTCTCCCACAGGATCGACTGAATATTCAATGTAGGCACACTATACACGGATCTTTCATACAAGATCACGCTTAAAAATATGAACCATTACTTATTTTTGATAAAATACGACGGATACGATTATATCTCTCCCATTAAAAAAGCAAAGCTCGTCGACAATAACAAAGGTAACAGGCTCACACATTGAATCTGAAGTAGATCTATATTTTGTCGCAAGGCACCAGGTCGATCAAACCGCGCTTGATCGCGACAAATATTGCTCCACCCGACGAGTTTTTACGATAGCTCAAAACTCAATGGCGCTATCAACGTAAAACTTCCGGTTCCTTCTACCACGACGTCCAAGCCCGTAGCCAGCTCAAAATCCCAGGGGGTGCATAAGGCAATCACTGGCATGAGTTCAGAATTCAGGAAAGCCTTATACTTTATGTACAGGGGGTGCGCAGAGTAGCGCCAGGGGGTGCACTCAGATCGCAGGGGGTGCACGTGCACCCAGTGCACCCGCTTGTCTACGGGCCTGTCCACATCATTTCAACATCTTTTGCGAGAAAATTAAGTAACTTAGTGGATACATTTGTGAGATAGCAAATTGAGTGACATCACTACACGAGTGACGATAAGACCATCTACAATTTAGCCAACCGTAAAACAACTTTTTGAACTAAAATGCAATCAAAAAACGTCGAGAAATAGAAAAAAAAATCGCAAGGTCCACAAAATTAATCTAGGTTTTGGAAAACTTGGGTTTTAGACTCTCCCTCCAAAAATGACCACGAACGACCACAAAACCCCAATTGTCGAGGATGTTAAAAAATAGCATAAATGTCTTAAGAACCACATATGAACAATACCAAAACACAATTTTAAAGCAACATCTATATTTTTGACTGACTTATGGCTCCAAGTACGGTAACTCATTAAGTCATTTTGGAAATGCGTCGTCTTTTATTACACCAGATAAATAAAAATATACAGAATGTGTATTATTCCCTGGAAATTTGGGAACACTGGGAGATCAGCATTGTATTTCGGACACAAAACTAGTCTAGACACAAACTATTTTTTTTTTTGTTAAAGTTAATCAATTTTGAAATTGTCACCTGAACTTGACCTGGGCTTGGCACTAACTTTACTTCAATGAGTTGAGATGGTAAAATAACTTTCAATATCGAATTACACGTATAAAATAACACATCAAACATGTGTCGCATGACATTCGAAAATCTTCTGCGGATAGGTCTATACAGGGGCGGCGCCACCAGATTTTACCTGGGGGGCAAAGTCGAAACGGGGGGCCCTCCTCTCCCGGGGGCCTCCCTGCTGTAGGGGCCTCCATCAAGTTGGGTGCTCACTGATAGCGATACGATGTTAAGTTTGCTTTTACCCCCCCCCCCCCAATCCAGGGCGTTGTAATTATCAGAAGGTCCTCAAGAGCGCTGGTGTTACAGTCTTTTTTCCTTGTCATATTACATACTACCAGGAGCTACCATTTGAAGGATTTCATTTCACCAGAAAAAACGAAAAGGAATATAGCGCAAAGCGCTTTCAACACGCTTAGGGAGATGGCCCCCGATTCCCAGGGCCGTTTGAAGCGTTCCAACAAAACGGGCTGAAAAGGAATAATTGAACAATGATACGAGAAATTGTAGTATGGCAGCTTGGCATGAGCCATACTAACTTTTAGAAGCTGCGAGGTTAATAAACTGAGTGTCTGCCCTTTCAAGGTTGAACCCAGTGACAACAGTTTGAAATCAGCATCTACAACTTCAAATATTTTTTTGGAGATGGGTTTCAAGTCCTGAAACTTCTGGTGGAATGGGGAAAGGAATTGCGTCGCGCGGAGCGGCGCGAAAATTTTGAATCTTACGCATTCTCATCTATGCGTCGCTTTGAAAATGGTGCCGGACTGCGGACCTCTCAAAGTTCTTTTTTGCGCTTAAAAGTGCGGTAAGAAATGATAAAGCTAACTATTCTGCCCAATTATAGATTTATTTAAAATAACAACCTATGAGCAAAACAAATAAATGCACCGCAAAAAGGCGAATTTGTAGTAAGTTCTTGACCCGCATAAAATTTAATATTGTATTGCATTTGCGCCGCGGAAAGCGGCGCAAAAACATTTTGGAATTTTGTTGTAAGACAGGGGCTCATGAAGGCTAGGTCAGACCAGGGGCACACAGTTAGGGGGATCCACGAAGTTGTTGTTGGACAGTTTGGGGGGCAAAATCCCACAAAATTATCGCATAATTCTTGAAAACTCAGCAGTTTTCGCTTGCTATGTATCAATTAACTGATTTTAAAACAAACTTTTCTAGTAAGTTGCTTAGTTTTACGACAAATCAGGAAATGTCGTCATTTGTGGTCCGTTTTTGGTGGTTTGGGGCCATGGCCCCTTGCACCCCCCCCTGGATCCGCCCTTGGAGGGACCATTAAATTGGGGGGAGATGGGGCTATATCCCTCCTTGTTTATNTCCACCCCTGCTGCACGCGCGCACCAATCTGACATCGCTCACTATATCGCTATCTGCCCTACCGCAAAGTCAATATTATTTGCTAACATGATGCAAACAAATATTCATTCTATTCGTTGATATGGGACAACATTGCTTAGTTATTATACCTTTGGAGCAATGCCTTCTCAAAGTTGAACTTCAAAAATATCCCAAATCTCCCCACTCTCCCATATACCTGAGATGTGTACATTTTCTCAAGCCTTTCCTACTTGCTAGGATGCTAGCTACTAGTTCTATATAAAACACTTCTAATCCTAGCACGCAATCGCTACTGTTGTAAATATAGGTACCGTAAAATTGGCCGTATAAGTCGGCAAAACATTACAAATATATCAATATATCTACCCAAAGGAAGTGATTTAGTCCATACAGCGACGATGCATACCTCTTGCCTGAGGGCTCACTAACAAACCACAGCCTGAAGGTCAAGGTCAGTTGACCTTTGCGCCGCTGCTCTGTCTGCTCCTCCTGCCAATGGGGCAACGGTGCAGCCTGGTATAAACTATAATCTATCGGGAGTGCTCAGCGGCCAACCGACTACCGAATCTGCGACCGGAAACCTCGCATACGTGCGTGCGTGTGTGTGGTTGTGTGTGTGTGTGTGTGTGTGTGTGTGTGTGTTTGGTGTGTGTGTGTGTGTGTGTGTGTGTGTGTGTGTGTGTGTGTGTGTGTGTGTAGGTGTGTGCGTGTGTGCGTGTGTGTGGCTGTGTGTGTGTGGTGTGTGTGTGTAGGTGTGTGTGTGTGTGTGTGTGTGTGTGTTGTGTGTGTGTGTGTAGTGTGTGGTGTGTGTCTGTGTGATGTGTGTGTGTGTGTGTGGTTGTGTGTGTGGGGCTGTCGTCGTGTGGCTGGTGTGTGTGTGTGTGTGGTGTTGTGTATGTTGTGATGTGTGTGTGTGTGTGTGTGTGTGTGTGTGTGTGTGTGTGTGTGTATGTGTGTGTGTGTGCTGTGTGTGTGTGGTGTGTGTGTGTGTGGCGGTGTAGGTGTTGTGTGTGTGTGTGTGTGTGTGTGTGTGTGTGTGTGTGTATGTGTGTGTGTGTGGTGTGTGTGGGTGTGTGTTGTGTGTGGTGTGTGTGTGTGTGTGTGTGTGTGTGTTGTGAGAGTGTGTGTGTGTCAGGAGGCGCGCCACCAGACTTTACCTGGGGGGGCAAAGTCGAAGGGGGGCCTCCTCCCCAGGGGGCTTCCTCTCCCAGGATGCCTCCCTGGCTGTAGGTGCCTCCATCAAGTTAGGCTACTATAGCGATACCGATGTTAGTTTGCTTTTACCCCCCCCCTCCAGGGCGTGTAATTATCAGAGGGCCCTGAAGGAGCGCGTGTTTCAGTCTTTTTTCCTTGTTCATATTACATACTACAGAGCTACCATTTGAAGGATTTCATTCACCAGAAAGAACGAAAAGAATATAGCGCAAGCGCTTTCAACGCTTGGGAATGGGCCCCATTCCCCAGCGTTGAAGCGTCCAACAAAACGGCTGAAAAGGCATGTTACAAGGATAGAGAATGTAGTATGCAGGCATGCAGAGCCATACTAACTTTTAGAAGCTGGAGTTAATAAACTCAAGTATCTGCCCTTTCAACGTTGAAACAGTGGACACAGTTTTGAAATCAGCTTTTACAAACTTCAAAATTTGGAGAGGGGTCAAGTCCTGAAACTTTGGAATTGCGGAAAAGGAATTGCGCCGCGGAGCGGCTCGAAAATTTTGGAATCTTACGCCCTGGATATGCATTCACAAATATGCGTCGCTTTGAAAATGGTGCCGGATTGCGGTCCTTTAAAAGTGCTCTTTTGCGCCTAAAAGTGTGGTAAGAAGTGATAAAGCTAACTATTTTGCCCAATTACATATTTATTTAAAATAACAATCTATGAGCAAAAGAAATAAATGCACCGCAAAAAAGTGCGAATTTGTAGTTCAAGTTTTGACCCGCATACAATTGTAATTTGTATTGCATTTGCGCCGCGAAGCGGCGCAAAAATTTGGAATTTTGTTGTAGGACAGGCGGCCTCATGTAGGCTAGGTCAGACCAAGGGGCACATAAATTGGGGAGATGGGGCTATATCTCTCCTTGTTTATAGTTGGGGCTAGGACGTAGTTCAGATATATTATTACAAATATGTATAAAAAGGTGAAAATGGAGGCCTCCTCAAAATGAAGTGGGCCAAATCCGAAGTTTTACAATCTTAGGAATAGTTTTAGGTCACCGATTTTAGTACAGGGGCCTCCTGTCTGGTACTGGGAAACCTCCTGTCTTAGTACCGGGGGCTTCCTGTCTAGTACCGGGGGCGGATTCCTGTTTAGTACCGGGGGTCTCCTGTTTATTTACTGGGGGCCTTCCTGTCTAGTACCAGGGGCCTTCTATCTAGTACCGGGAAGGGGTCTCCTGTTCTAGTACCGGGGCAATTGCCTCCTATCTAGTACCGGCCTCCTGACTATACCGGGGCTCTGTCTGGCAAACGGGGCCTCCTGCTCTTAATACGGGGGCCTCCTGTCTTAGTTACTGGGGGCCTTCATTCTAGTATCAGGGCCTCCTGTCTAGTACATGGGACCTCCTGTTTAGTACCGGGGGCCTCCTGTTTAGTACTAGGGACCTCCTATCTAGTACTTGAGGCATCCTGTCTAATACTGGGGCCTCCTGTCTTGTACTTGGGGTCTTCTGTCTAGTATGGGGGCCTCCTGTCTAGTACTGGTGGGCCTCCTGTCTAGTATGGGGGCCTCCTGGCTAGTACTGGGGCTTCCTGTCTAGTACGGGCCGTCCTGACTAGTACTGGGGCCTCCTGTCTAGTATAGGGGCCTCCTGTTTTAGTACTGGGTCCTGTCTAGTTGCTGTGGGGGCCCTACAGTCTGGTATGGGGCCTCCTGTCTGGTACTGTGACGGCTCCTGTCTAGTATGGGGGCCTCGCTGCTCTATTACTGGGGGCTCCTGTCTAGTATGGGGACTCCTTCTCTAGTACTTGGGGGGCTCTGCCTAGTTATGGAGGCCTCTTGGTCTGTACTGGGCCTCCTGTGTCTAGTATGTGGGCCTCCTATCTGGTATTTGGCCTCCTGTACTAATACTTGGGGTCCTCCTTGTCTGGTTATGGGGCCTTCTGTCTGTACTGGTGGTGCCTCCTGTCTAGTATTGGGGGCCTACAGTGGCGTCATGCAGGCTTTCTTCATTCAATAAATTTGACCAGAACAACATAATTTCCATTATGTTGGCCAGTTGTAGCAAGGGGCACCTTTTTGGGAGTGGGGCCTCCGTGAAATTCTGGGGGGTCAAAAATATATGTTTGCAACCGCTACCCCCCGGTGGCGCCGCCCCTGGTGTGTGTGTGTGTGTGTGTGTGTTTGGTGTACAGAGTGGCCAGTTGTCGGCTCCGTATCGTCGCTATCTGCTGTGAGTCGGACCGATAACTCCCACGATAGCGGCCGGGCGCGGCCGTCAGCACGTACCCGCCATCAGTCACTGCTCCCGCGCGCCAAAACTGACATCGCTCACGCCAGCTCCAGGAACGGCAAGGTGAGTGATAATGCTGATCATTTCGACTTGACGAATCCGTGACAGCAATAACAAGTCAGATAGATTGAGCTGTATTGTGCAGTACTCAATGTGGCAGCGATTGTAGGTATGTACAGTCGGTCTATTATGTATCTTCCCTTATTTAGTTTCTAAAACTCATCTAATTTCACTTATGTGTAAATGAAGGACTGATTTAAGGTAACATGTACCTATCTAGGTAGGTACCACATGTTTGCTTGTATCAGTCCTTCATGTACACAGAAATGAAATTAGATGTGTTTTAGAAACTAGAAAAGGGAAGATACATAATAGACCGGCTGTACATATTTTATCACATAACTGGGTACCAATTTCATAACAGCTTGAAACTAAAATGCACACAGTTACAGTAAATGAAGTATGTCTGCTTGACGCTTCGGCGACGCTTAAAGTGTTGACATTCTGAATTTCCAATGTGTTATAATGACTGGGTGCGTAGAGGAGGTTTGAGAGTTTAGCCGAACGTTATAGCTTATATCTAAAGTTGACGCAGAGCCGTGACCGGCATTTTTTTTATTCAAAATGTTTTCATTGTATGACTGACGCTACAAAACATCCTGCAATTTTGAAAGAAAAGACAGCTCGATCTCCGCTTGAGTAAGGAGCCATACGTATTGAGCAGTTTTCTCCGACGTTTCGCAATCGTCCGAATGGTGTGACTCATATCTTGATATCCGAACTTGCTCTTAGGCAGCAGTCACTGCATGACCAATCAACCGGCGCGTGGCCGGCGATCGAGATAGGGAATTCGTCATATCACTGAGCTATCAAACACCATTATCGACTTGCTTGCTTCCGGTTAGTTTTTTTTTCTGACCCCGCATTCTCCTTCTGTCCTCATGATTAGACTGGTTTATAACATCAGTGGGCCATATAAACTATTCGAAACCTTCCCTCCCCCACTCACCACGTAAGCTATTCCCAGTGGCGTCGCCTCACAATTTTAAATGGGGGGCATCCAGGGTTGAGGCGGGCAGCTTAGGAGTGGGGTTTCAGACCCAAAGGGTTAATGTTAAAATCCTTTCTTAATTGGAGAGGGCAGACTCCGGCTGGAGTGAATCTTGAGCCCCCCCCCCCGAGTGGCGCACGACCCCTGGCTGTGCCCCGCCACTGGGACTCTGACCTGTCTCCCTGCGGCAGATGCGTGTGCCCAGCGTCCGCCTGCTGGTGGTCGCCATCTGCTGTCTGTTGACGGCCGGTGTCGACGCCAACCGCCTGCACGAAGCGTACGAAGCCCTGTTCGGCACCACGGCCGCTCTCTGTACGGAGAAGCAGTCACCGTTTGGCTCGCCGTGCAACTGCCCGCGGGAGGAGTCCCGCATGTACCAGGGCACCGACTGTTCGAACCGCGAGATCGGCAAGCTGCCGGTGAACCTGGTGCTGCCGAGAGGCATTCCGTCTGTGTCGTTCCAGCAGAACCAGCTCTCTGTCGTCAAACAGGACCAGTTTCAGCACAACGCCGCTGTCCAGTCGCTACGCCTCTCCAAGAACCAGATCGTGACCATCGAGCCGCGCGCCTTCTCCAGCCTGCCCGGCCTCGAACTTCTGCAGCTCGACAAGAACGAGATCACCGAGATCGACGTCACCGCGTTCGAGAGCCTCTCCCGGCTGGAACGACTCGACCTGGCCTTCAACAAGCTGCGGCGGCTGGAGCCGGCACTGTTCACCGGCACGGCGATCCGCGAGCTTGAGGCTGCATTCAACCCGCTTGGTGACGCTTGGATCCCGATTACCAGATTGCTCAATCGACCCAAGCTGCAGAAGTGGCCTGGGCAGCACTGATACTCAGCGAGTTGCCGCGAGATTTTCGTCCTCCAGCCCCACTCATCACCTCTGTTATATGCCGCACATACCAGTGACTGCGTGCATCCGCGCGCTCGCGCTGCGGGGCCGCAACTGAACCTCTCGACCTCAGCCTCGGAAACGAGTGCAGACCGCTCCTGCGTCAGCGGCCGTCACGAGTTCCCAGCGCGCCGGCTCTGGCTCATGCTCGATGAAGGACGCTGCAGCGCGTGAGGCCAACCGTTCAGCGTTGACCAGCATGGAGGAGCTTGCTTGCCAGTTTCACCCGGAGCGCTGACCATGAGGTGGACAGACGGCGTTTCTACACGCCGGCTCGCAGATGTTCGTCCTCGCCTGGGGTCATGGGGCATAAGATGGTCGACCTGAAGGAGAACGCGCTGACAAAGCTCAGTCCCAACCTGCTGCCCTGGGGCGAGGTGAAGCTCGTCGATCTCGAGATGAACCCCTGGAACTGCGACTGTGACATGGAGTGGGTGGCCAGCGTCAACCACTCGTTCGTACATGAGCCATTGTTCAAGTAAGTGTCCTAACAGTGGGCGAAGCGGTAGATGAGTTTTGATACCGCTTTTGTGTGTAATGGCCTGGAGGGGAGGGAGCTGGAAACCCTACACAAGTCGCTGAATTCGATTATGTTTAGACTAGATAAGTTTTTTGAACGCTGTTTTGAATTGGATGACACTAACAGGCATACAAATCGTGTAAGTTAGATCAATTTAATATTTAACATTAGCGTTAAACTGAGAACAATAGAAAATGGTTCATCTGTTTTTAAAAACTGGATGCTGTTACTGAGCAAGGTTAGTATGTTAAGTGTGATTAAAATTAGCCTGATGCTCATAATGAGCATCAGGCTAATTTTAATCACACTTAACAATATACAAGTTTGTGTATATCAATGTTCTACTATTTGTCAACACATATCGTATTCCATTATGCATCATTTTTGGTGTATGTAATACAACATAACTTTGAATGAGCCATTCTAGAGTCGGTGTGGCGTTGGATCTCTTATACACTAATGCCAGGGACCCAGGCTACTGCACAGGACAGTGCACATGCTTTCATATATGTATTTACAAAAGTCCGAATGTTTTTGATGGAATGGATTTCCGAGGTAAGAACCCACGCTCAGCTAAGCTTGTTGCGTGTGTCCTGACCCCACCATCCGATCGCGGAATTCCAGTCACCGGCAGAATTTAGCGATGGAATTGTAGCGTTCCCTAACGACTGAGGACGGTCCACCCGGTCCAATGGCTTCACCTGACCTTGAACACGGCCACTGCCACCAGCTGCAGGTCATCCCCGCCAACCAGGAGCAAATAGCGAGCGCCGAATCGGCTCAAACCCACCTTGCCAGAGCGAGTCAGATCAAAAGCCCAGCGCTCTCCCGACTGAGCTACACGGCCGGACTAATGCTTATTGAACTAATGCTTTGTAAGAAAGCTAGCAAGACAGAACCTCGGTTACATTTAACATACTAGGCACGTGTTTCTATGATTTATGAATAGATAGACATACAAACGTGATCATGTGTTAGCTTGATACACTGCAACATCTTCAAGTGGGCTTATCACTGACCGTTTTATTCCGTAGGACGGCACAACTTATGCCGCCTGCATGAGAACATTCCTAAAAAGCAGATGTATCATGCATAGTCTACCGTAAATACGCAGGGTGCATACGTGTACATAGGCTGCTGCAACACGCGCTTTAAGTGGGCATGTAACATTGCGTCACGCATACTTGGCATGCTGCACCGCAACACATCCGTGATAGGTAGACTGTACCGCGCCACGTTGATAGACTGCGTACTCGCCAATACATGCCAACGACCATGTATGTTATGGAGCAGTTATGTACACTGCGCTGATGACAACGTTCTGGGGATTGGTAAGGACCCTCAAGAGACGGACGCAATGTGTCACTGGAACGGCAGGCGCCATGCGCCATGCTCCTGCGGATGGAGATTTAGTGACACACCTTTAGGATTATTTCGAAGATAGGTGTTTAGGCGGCTATTCTAACCCTCTGGAATGAAATAATTAGCGATTACAGGAAATAATTGAAATCTGGATCATTCGTTAACCAGAGTTATTTTTTTTTCGCATCGCGGTTCGCACCATATGGCGCCGGTGTTGCAAATTTGTTCAACGCCGGACAATGTCCCTGAAAGAAATCGCCGACACTAAATAAAGCACAGGTAGGAGGCTGTGAAAACTCACAATGAGTTTTTTTTTTATAAATTATCGTTTATGATAATATAAAGCATGGTGTTATATACAGCCAGTAACGAAACTATGATAACCCCTAATCTAGAAAATAAAGGAAGCAATTAAAAAATGAGGGTTACAGCCACTAAAAGGCAGCCGTATTAGACTCACACATAACTGCTAGTTTGGTTACGTGTGTTCATTGAATAGCTGTTATATATGGAGGATCTACGGAC
>VOPJ01000246.1:0-29908 GCA_014673585.1 Semibalanus balanoides
ACCGGTGACCACCGAATGGAGCCTCCGTCTGACTCATAGAGCTGAAGTAGATCGTCACTGTACCTAAATACTACGCAACACCTCACGACAAAATGGCTGATCCCACTGACATAGGAAGACAAACAGGAGCGTGCGCAAGAGCGCAAGTACATGCAATCTTAGACATTGCGGATATATACACAAGGTTTTCCAATGAGCCTTAAGGTCAAGGTACAATGGATGAGTTGCATGTTCATGAACAACAATGAGTGAGCAGGAGCTTCATTGCAAGTTATGTTGGTTAAGAGTTCATTTACACTACCCTTGATCTGCCTGCATGATTGAAACGTGTTACTGTGTTCCAACGTGAATTGCGCGAAGAAAAGCCTTTATAAACAAAATTAATGTGTACCATCGGGCCATAAGGGCGCCCACATACGTTTGCTGAATGAAATCAAAATAAATATGGCTTTTGCGTGCATAAGTTAAGTGCACAAATAAAGCAGAGAACAGAAGCATGCCTCACCATTGCATTCGCTGCCTAATTCACAAACTGCGTTGTGTACCACCTTGCTTGAACACTAGAGTCTTGTTCAAGGAAAATAATTACCAATTTCCACAAAAATGGAGTCTTGAAACTTGAAATGGAAAGAAGCACGTAGCTTATAAGTCAATCAAGTCACATTTATAATAAAAGTATCCTACACGAAGCATTTTCAAGTTTCAAGGGAGTATGTATATTGCCCACTGTTTTACAATAACGCAAATTGTTGTATTACGGTAAGAAGCCATTGATTTGACTGCTGGTTAAGATAAATGCACAGCTGCAGCCCCTTTTGTTGATTTTTCACTTATATAATTTTTTGTTTCGGATATCGATGACACGATCACCACTATAAAAGATAAAAAACATGTTGTGTAAAACGGCGTACCTAAGACAATACAATTATGGTCACATCAGGGGCAGATCCGTTTTTTTTGGGGGGAGGGAAAAATCTAGTGGCAAATTTCCAAAAGGTTGTTGATCGGCGGGGGGGTATAGCGAGCCATCAGCGTCAGCGAAAAGAGTTGTTGGCGGGAAAGGGTAGGGAGTGCGTCGTCAGCCAGTCTGCAACTGTATACGCAGGGACGTCGCCGATACTTTTTTAGCCGATAGTCGGGTGAAATGACGAAAAAGATGTATCACCATTTTCTGCTCGCATTTAAGCCCTTTGAGCATTTCAATGTGAATTTTCTGTTATAGTATAGGTAGTACATGTTATTTAGCGCTGCAAAGAAGCGCGATTTTTTACGGTTTGCGGTCGCCTGATAAACCCCAGAAATATAAGCAGCGTAGAGGATAAGGTTGGCCTTGTAGAGGATAAAAAGTTAAAAATGTCATTCATTCAATTTAGCGTTAAGAAATACCAAAAATAATAACGATGGGACTGTTTGACGATGGTTACCGATGTGTCGCCGCGAAGCGTCGTGAAAATTTTGATTTAAGGTCATGGAAAATAACATCGTAATAATGAAACCAGACCGTGGGTGGAGTCAAGTCTCAGGTTACCCCTTTTTCTGGTTGCACAACGATGCATATGATGCAAAATATTGGTCCCTATGGCCAGCAATTGCCGCCAGGGAAAGCCTATGCCAGACACTTAACCCGCGAGTCGCTAGGTTTTTTTAGCCCCCTCCCCCCTGAACTAATGCTTACCTCACGAACAAATTCAGATATCAACGCCAAACTTCTAGTAGGGACATGCCTGTCCGGACAACTTTTTGCACCTTATGAGCAGAAAAAAACGTCAGAATTTGCTTAGCCATAGCGAAGCTAGTGGCGTCACTACACACAATTTTGACACCAAAATCAGCTAAACTTTAAGAGAGCGTACAAATGCCATGTATTAGAAGATATGGACTACGAAAACGTAAGAAGATAGCAAATGTCGACGGCTGCAACATGGCTATCTTGGATTGTTTTATAAATGTTTTTATCCCCACAATATAATAAAATGAAAAGTTACACAAAATCGAAACTCACTTAGATATAAAAACGGAATGTTTGTCAAAGAACTATACAGTACACATATCAACTACCATATAAAATATAAAAAAATATATTACTTTTTTGGACTGGGGGATGACATCTAAGGTATTCATAATTCATTACGTCAAATTGTGACGTTACGGCTTTTTTACCTGTTATAGACAAATATATGGCAGAATTGTATTTCTGAGACAAAACCGGTCCAGAAAAATATATCTATGGCATTGTTTGACACAGATATTCTTACCAACCCAGCTTTAATTATTTCGGACTCGTGGAAACGAAACGAAAACATCGTGGAAAACGGCAGGAAAGAAAACTTTCTTCACGAACATATTCACGGCATAGTGCGAACAATCCGGATCGTTAAAGAACGAAAACTTCCTACGAAGAACGCCTCAATATGTCTTAAGTGAGACGTGTTCGCAGCTTTGAAAGAAAGAACTGATCTCCTGGAACATCCGAGTATAAAAAAGGTAAACGAATAGACAGAAGAACAATATTTCCAAAAACTGACTGTTTCTCACAAACCAGCATCACACAAGAGATGCAACTCCATATGGAGCCACGTTCTGGCACGACCTCCACAAGAAGCGACTTCTCGGCACAACAGACGCCAAGGTGATGAAATGCAGACTGGAAGCAATCCTTTCAGTCGTTGAGTCAGGATGAGCCCTCGGTCCGGATGCCATCTGAATAATACGGCGTTCGAGCGCACCACTTGGAGCGTCCTTCCGCAATTGCCAGCTGTCACGTCCAAATGACCAACGGGGGATTACCTGCAAAGGGGAGAAGAGAGAACCAGTTCAAACAGGCCAACAAGCTTACCCCGTTTCCAGTATTGAACCGAACCGAACCGAACCCACCACCGAAACCGCGAGTAGACCAGCGCAGCGACACATCAGGTGAGTGCAAACGGACCAGCTCGGGAAAATAATGATGTTTATTCCTCGGTTAATAACAAGTGTTAGTTAATCCCTTGTTTCGGTTGAGGGGAAAAAAAATTCTGTCAAGCAAGCGTAGCGTTTTAAGCAAAGGCTTTAAAGTCTTGTTCCCGTCGCCAAAGTTGAAATCACGTAGAATTTATAACAAAGTCGAGAACTGGGGCTTATAATAGTATGACGCAATGATGCCAATAAGGTTCGTTCGAAACACTAAAGCGTTGCAATCTTCAACCACTAGATTTAACTCACAGCTCAAAAGACGTGGCTCGTAGCCTCAGGCAGAGAGCTTATGATTTTTACCTAGTGATAAGTGGGAGGTCGTATGCATTTTAACAAACGACATATACCGAGCCAAGATAAGACCTTCATTTCTGACAATGAAACATACGGAAGACTGCGCAATGATCCTACGGCGATATACACACGCAAGTAAGGTGGCTTTAAACCACGAAAGGGGAAGGCAACTTTGACCAAATCAGTATTTACAATGTACCCCTAATCCACCTTCCACCTCTTTTAGGCCATACCAAGATGCCACAAGCCGATGGTCCCATTGATACCCATGTATCAACAATAGATCATAACGTATGATACAGCAAACATATACGTCGTTCTCACGCCGCTGGTAGAAACACAGTAGTTTCATGTAAGACCAAGGATCTTGTTCATTGCACGCACGTTAACTTTGAGATAAACGAGACCATGGTGTCTTTGACGTTAAGTCCCTCTACTCATCCCACTGGACGTAGCTGCGATGTACCAAGAGTAATTGGAACTGAATAATAGAACAGATCATCCAAGCCAAAACGGGCATGATGATGAGATATCATAACTACTCAAGATTATGTTTGAACACACGTACTTCAGTCAATGTAATTTTTCAGCAAAACAAGCAGCGCAGGAAAGTCCGGTTAAGTGTCATCTGTAGCAAATTTATTATGGAATAAGTAGGCAGAAGTCCATTCCAATCATTCCCACAGTGTTAAGTATGGAAAATCGACGACACCTTTGTGCTGAAGAACGACATGTTGAAGAACTTATCAGCATCTCAACAGCCATTCCTGGGGTATCTACTTCAGAAATAGAAAAAAAGAGGGAGTTTAGCTTTTTAATGTATAGTGAAAAGTGTCAAATGGTCCTTAAAAACCGCTGTGTTCCGAAAAGTGACTCACACTATAAGACTCGACTTAATTCTCATCTACGCCAACATAAAGAGTCGTTTAGTTCATTATCGCGAGGGAGAACCTTTCATCTGATATGCTACAATCATCGAGCGAGAATATAAGACAAAACATTAAGCTAAACAACTACCTAATCGGTTCATCAGAAACACACGTAGGAAAATCCAAAGCTAGCCCCACAAGAATAGACAAGAGGGGAAAAAACCCTTGGTAGTTTTTACCGTATGTCCAGGTGACGGAGGTCACACGTATTTTAGCACCACATCTAAGGGTCACGACTAAACCAGGAGAACTTGAAGAGCCATGCTAGTTTTAAACCAAAGGACCAAAAGGAGGAAAAAAGGTTCGAACGCGGGCTAGTAACAGTTTGAGTGCAAATTAAGAAGTTTTACATAGGGGAGACAGGTAAAGCTTAAAGACGGAGAGGAAAGGAACTACAAGAAGCCATTAAGAACGGTGATGAAAATCATCTGTATTTCTAAACACGTATTAGAGACAGCCATGCATTTATGGAAGGTCAAAATTCTAGCTTTTTAAACAATATTGGAAAAAAACGAAGATCAAGGAGGTATTTATAGCAAAAGCAAACAGCAATAGTGCTAAACACAATACCCGGAGTTCAAATGACAATGTGTATCGGTGCTCTAGCTTTTCATCCACTGTATGTACCCGCTATCTCTCGATTGTGCAGGAAGAGTGTTTAAGGAGAAACGAGTGTTTATTTTGAAAAAGAGAATGTGGCCTTTATGTTTTGACTACTTACAGTATAATTTGAATTGTATTCGATTGCATAACGAACGAACTCAATGACTTTTGTTTCTCACTGTACTTAATTTACTTGGGCTATGAAGAAAGCCGTACTTGTGCTTCGAAAGCTCCCGAAAATAAAACTTAAAGCTGGTGGTAAGAATATCTGTGTCAAACAATTGACATGTCCCAGCAACAACAACATCTATAACCAAATTCTATGGCTAATTTATCAATTTTAAATTCAAACTTCTGTGACCTGATTGCCTTTGCTTACCATTACTTCACGAACATTAATCAGGTGATAAAATGATGAGAGCGCGAGTTGATGTATACATGTAAATAGTCTATAAAACATTTGCATGATTTTCGTATCAATGTTTTGCAATGACCTTATACCTGACCTTACCTTTGTCAACCAATGCCACTTAAGCTCAGCATGATGTGTATCAACCTTGATAGCACTCTGACGGGATCATGTTGCAACCAAAGGCTTGAATGGAAGTAACCCAAAAATCAATAACTCATTTTAACCTTTGACCTGACCTTTAACCACCAGTGACCTCCTGATGGCAATACAAGTTATTGACGCCGATTCAATTTCCTTGTATCCGATTCTGTTAAATCAGCGCGAATCATCTTATATTCCGAAATAAAGGGGGGGCAAAAAAAGTATTTCATGAACAGCATAATACCCCAGTGACTGCGTTAATGCAATTCAGACATCGCCCAGTTTCCAATCATGTAAGCAATGCGGAAACTTGGTAGTCGCGAACGGCACGAAATGCTGGGTTGCAGTTGTACTGTGATAGCTGGATTTGCGACTGCTCAAAGGAATTTTACGATTAATTGCAGAAGAACACCGTTGTCCGACCCTTTTTGCGGAGGGCAAATACAGTTTCCCAACTTTTGGGAGGCATGCCCCTTGCCCCTTCCTTGGATCGCCCCTGGGTCACAGCATGCCAAAGAAAAAGCCACGTTTGCAAGTATTTCTGCTAGTGAACTTTATTATGTGAAGTTTCTACTCGTAAATTGATATATTCGTCGAAAAATACCATCAAGCGTTGCATGGGACAGACTGTACTGTTGCTGCTCTATCAGCCCACGAGCTGTTTTTGTCGAATTTGCATGCCAGCGCTAACAATTCTAGCAATTGAATCGTAGTTGCAGTTCTAGTAGCAAAGCCCGCTGGAGTCTACCCGATAGCTTTTTGCTTCCAGGAAGTTCCTGGAGTCTTTGGAATATATTATAGCAACTAGAGGGATTCTAGAGAAATGAAGCCATGATTCGAATTTCAAAATATGTTTTATGGACCAGTGTCAATAACTCCCAATACGCGAGGTGAGTAGGCACACTCCCTTTAAGTTGAATAAGCGTTCCACGCTTATCTTATAGCGGTCAGTATTCAGCAAGTACTTGGTAACGAAATTCACTGTCCAAGCTCAAATTAGCATCCCTGCTCCCTACACATTGTTATTGTAGTATGTATCTACCTAATATGTTTCCTGCAAGTGCACTCTATCATTTGCAAATATGGACCAAAACTTCTATGAACAAATTAGCAATAAACATGCAATAAGCATTTCAGAAAACCATGATACATTCGGCAGATTAAGTTGGCCTCCGACGGTAAAGTATTTAGTGTATGCGATTTGAGACGTTTATCAACAGAGTTTCATTTTGCACAATTATACAAAACGTCAGATTTGTTGTCCCCTTCCAATAGTGAAGGAAATAACACCGACCAGAACCCCAAAAAATATATGTACCTACTTATTTTTTTCCCAAAATTTCAACTTGAAGAGAATAATTGTACAATCATTTTAAATTAGATCACATAATTTGGTATGCCATGCCATAATGGTAGCCTCAGAAATTGTTGTTAAATATAAAAATATAATTATTTCCCTTTAATTGGCAAACGTATCATTGTGTAATGTTTCAACAGTCAACTCGTACGTAAAATCACTAGTCACTAGATAGGTACTAATGCGCATTGCGTTTGGTGCGGTGATTGTGTACGGCTTTCTGACAGCTTTTGAGACCAACCTTGTATTTCTTCAGATAGATTTATCTTGTTGGCATAGTTTAATCTAATCAGTATCAGGTATATAACATATGTTATACAAATACATGTGGAAATCCGATGCGACTGCCAGCAACAGCAATGGCTGGCGGCCGGCATGCCTTAACAGTAGGCTTACCGC
Organism: Semibalanus balanoides; assembly: GCA_014673585.1. Taxonomy (NCBI): domain Eukaryota; kingdom Metazoa; phylum Arthropoda; class Thecostraca; order Balanomorpha; family Balanidae; genus Semibalanus; species Semibalanus balanoides. The sequence goes on from VOPJ01000246.1 coordinate 7,088, forward strand.
ATGGACATGGCTACCAATGCGAGCAGCAGGCTCTTCCGGGAAAGCCGGACAACCCCGACCTCCATTGCAATCAAGAAGGAAAGGATCATCTGTGCTCAAGCCATGCCTGATCACCGACTCGTCAACTACCAGGCGATCCTATTCTCCAGATTTTAGCCTTAATTGTAACTTCCTTACTAAAACGGAATGCTACTGAGATATCCAATTTTGTATTGACATTGGACGTCGGGTGCCAGGTTCAACTGCTTTTACGGCATTATGATAACACGCTATTAAATTTGAGTGTGGTTTTATAATATTATGGACGATAAATTAATGTACCCGATAAGTTGAGATTACAGGGTAACCATTATATGGCTATAAATAAGTTATAACCAGTTTTGTGTAACACAGGTCACCTTCAACTTTTAAATTACATAGATGCAGTTCTGCTAGCTGTATTTCGGCTCGAATTATGACGCTAGCCATCCCCTACGACTCTAGTCGTTTGCAGACTAAAGGCTTGACTACAGGTATGGCTACAGTTCTACGGGTCTACAGGTTGTCTTAAGTCGAACCTATAGACAACTGGCGTCATGGTGGGCCGTTGGCTCAAGTTTACCTTCTCGACCCGACTTGTTACAAAGTGCATACTTTTTGATATTCTACAAATATGTCTGATCTCTGTAAAGCGTAATCCATAAGGGACTTGGTACATTTCGTTATTGTTCGGCTTTATGTTATTTGCGGATGTTTTATTATCAATGTCTACTATTCATAAATTGTTTACCGAACACCACCGTCCGGTTCCGAAAAGGACTGGATCAATGATAGCTCGGATACTTCCGTCCGACAAACTACTTGCTTTGACTGCCATCTTTAACTCTGACACAAACTGTGGGGCAGTCCTCGCACTCCTGGGATATTTAGTGACCTATTAACATCCCAGACCACACTCCTAGGCCGATTATTTCTCTGGTGACAGCGCCTAAAACTACAGCGTGCTGGAGGTCTCTGGGAGGGTGGATGACAGCAGCGGCAGGCACCCAGTCCTGCGCCGGACCCTGGCGGACCCAGAGCGCGGCGACGCGGGGACCCAGACCGCCATGACGCTGTGACCCGGTTCGCCGGGACACGCAGCCGGCGTCCGGCCCCACACCGACGGCAACAAACAGAGAACCGCTGCCAAGGTGGTGCAGCGGACACGTGCGCTGCTGCGGCCGTGACCAGGGCGACACATGCCAGGACAGGTGTCACGCCCGAGGGACCGCCGTCCGACCCCGGCGGGCCGACCTGACTTGACCTGACCGGTCGGCGGGCCACAGAGAGCCCGTACCTTCCATGAGTCAGTCGGCGCTCCAGCTCCAGCCGAGCTCTGTCGATTTCCCTGCGGCGGCGCGGCCAGCTTGTCTAAAAAAGGCCTCCGGCGCCAGCCCCGGCCGCCGTAACCTGAGCGTGTTTGGCGCATGCGCACTGGGCCGCCGTCTGCAAGGTGGCGGCTGGAGGCGGCACCAGGCCGTGAGACGTGGTTGAGCCGTGTAGCGAACGGTGTACGGTGGCGAGCGCGCCCGGTCAGCCAGTCCTCCTCCGAACGCACACACCGACGAACTCACCATGTCCTCCTCGAAGACGACTCGCAAGTACACGTACACCTCCTCCTCGGGAGGAGGAGGAGGAGGTGGAGGAGGCTCCTCCGACATCCAGGTGGAGTTCCACACCGACCAGATGGCCCTCGCTCGGATGGAGGTAAGCAGAACGGTGGAGGAAGGAAGAAGTGGCTGGTGCAAGGGCTTACTGAGCTGGACATGATGCTTGCTGTCGAAGGATGGATCCAGAAAGAGTTTTTAGACGATCGGAGGCAAGGGCAAGCCAGCAAGCTAATAAATGTTGAACGCCCTTTGTCACTTGTTGGCTTTTAGACCTTTTTATTCTCGACCTCTTTTGCTGCAAAAATTAAATCGCTTGGCATTGGAAACGGAAAGTGCGCTTAACGCTTGCCTTTATATATAAAAACGGCATTTGTGAGCTTTTCTGGATCCGTCCCTGCGAATGTTTTGCTATACATTACGTTTTGGCCGTGTTTATTTTTGTATTAATGATTAAGCCTAAATATTTTCGTCATTACCTGTACAGATGTTAGCGATACATATTTTTTGCAAGTCGGTATGATATAAAACAGATAAAAGGTTTGATGGCAAGTGAAAGGCACGCTTTAAGAGGACGTCGCAAATTAATTAATTAATTGTATTTTTCCTGCAAGAATGTTCTGAATAGCCCACTTTGTGTTTGTATAACCGAAAAGGGCATCGAACAGTGGACATATATTTAAGATTAGTTAATTACAATATTTTGCTTGCCAAATTATCTTGTTGGCAACATACAGACAAGTAAATGCGCACGACAATTATTATTACCTTAAATAGGCATACACTAGTGCTAACCCGTCCGCTCCACTGGACGATTACAGGTTGAGTGGTGGTGCAAGCCAGTGATAAGCAATTAGGGACTGATAACCCGTACTACCCGTGGCACACCCGTCGTACGTATAATAAGTTGTTGTACCCGTCATACACCCGAGTATCCTGGATGATGTTCCTAATTGCTGTTAATGTGCACACCAGCGTCATCTATATAGGACATTGCTGGAGGCGATGCGGACACCAGCGCCACCTATAGCATATTCGATGGAGTTTGAAGTTAGTTGAAGTGTCGCTTATCAGATGGCGGTATTATCGGTGAAAAATTGTGTCGTGCTATTTTTTCTAAACACACATTTTCTTAACATGTGGGAGAACAGCTTGATGTTGGGAAATGTAGGAAACACATTAATGCACACACACATGTTGTCATGCAATCTGCAAAATAAATTTATTAGATACTATTCGAGGCTAATGTTTAGAAACTACATAACATTTCGTATTTATGAAAATTATAAGGAAACATTTGGTGTGGACGAACAGACAGACAGAGAAATATACTTTTTAAATAGTAAGTTAGATAGAGACGTCTCGCAAATTCTACAACAGCATAAATGAAGTAATGTAACATTGCGCAAGGATGTAATGCTGCCGATTAAATCCAGGAAGTAACTGTAAACGTAATGGGTCATACCATTCATGATCCAATTAAAGTATCATTGCCTTGGCTCAGCATGAATAGCTAATGAAGATGCAAAAAATGTTCCAAAAACAGGAACCGGCACAGCCACCGCCACCACTCGTAAATCAGTTGGCAGCGGCATCAAGCCCGACCACATGTGGCAGCACCCACCAGACCCAGCAGCCAGCAATCTGCATGTCTACTTTAGTATACATTAAACAATATTTTAACCCCCGAACTTGTGCTGAGCCCGGCATGAGACCGGCAAGCCTGAGTTCAGACACAGCTTCAGGCCTTCCGGGTCTGAATTTGGGCCCGGCGCCGGCTCCGTGGTCCTGAAATTTGCATCCCTAATATCCAACATTTTCGACACTCGCCATATACCAAAAAAGTCACGTTTCTCCCACCCCCAGCAATGTTGAAGTTTCCAGACCGAGACATCGTTTCATTGCACAGCCCTTTAAAAGCCTTCTGAAAGTCATAGAACGCTACAAAAAATGCAAACCACGTTGTGATAACTGGGTACGAGGAGATGCATTGCAGAAGCATTGCTTTCGCATGAACCCAAAAGGAATAGTGACATCGAAACGGCTTTGACTGCAGGAAAGGGTTTCTGCTAGTTTAAAGAACAGAAAGGCACTCCCACGGGCGTGGAAACTAAGCCAGAGCTCCAAACTAAGTGGTTGTGATTGTCGGCCTTAAAGGCCACACATAGTGTGAGTTGTGACCCGATATATTGCCTCGACCAAGCTCCTAGCGCTCAAACACGTCAATCTTGCTTGGCCGCAATATCACCTTGATGGCTCAAGCACATTCGTTGTTGGTGTCGCTGTCGGCTAAGGATCTTATGCTGGAACTATCATTTGCAATATCTAATTTCGCTTGGCAGTGTAATATCTTGACAACAGACCTGAACACCCACACGTATATGATCTCCTAGTTGTCACTGCTTACAAGATGTGTATGAGGTCATGGATACTTGTCAACAAAGAAGCAATGACTTTGTACGCTTTGGGATCATCGTAAGACTCATCCCTACGCTGTTCTATTTTAGTTCCTGGATGGGCTATGCACTCTTGTTCTGACGTGACAGTTGTCAGGTGTCAACTCCCGGGTGTCCCAGCTGTTACGTCGCTGAAGTCAGCCTGGAGCGAGGGCGGCCTGTGGGCGGTGAGCGGCTTGTGGGCGGTGGGCGGCCTGTGGGCGGCCGCGGGGCGGGGGCGGGGGCGGTGACTGGCGGCTCTGACTCAGACCCAGGCCAGGTTTGGCAGCGGTACCAGGGCAAGTGGTGGGCGCCGTGCCCGCGCTGGAGCGCCGTCTCCAGCTCCGATGCTGACTCAGACCCCGGGCCAGCCGAGGCCGCCACAGAGGGGAGGACCAAAGTTAGCCAGGAACGAGCTCCGACGGCTGCCAGCCAGCCGAGCAGCCAGCGCTGGTCGTTCTGGACTCACATGCCAACAGGGGATCCTGGACCAGTGGAATGCTAACCATCCGATGCCAGCGTCACGGGCTCCAGAACTGACATATCCAGCGTGAAGTAGGCAGGGGGATGTCAGGAGGTCGTGGCATACGTCAGGCATGTTATATTTGGACCTAAAAGGTACTTGTATGACGATAGGACGCGACAGATACCTACTTGGAACCATTCAGAAGTCGTCAACCCGATGGCCTACGTTAAGTTTAGCTTAAAGCTGCTTGAATTTAAATGGCTCAAATTAGTTAATTGCATCAGATAATTTATATCGGATTACTTTACATGCATTCGAATCGTCCCAAACATATTTTACTCAACATTCTCTTCCTGGTATGTTTGTGTCCAACAGATGACGCTGTCAAACAGTTTCAAGGAAAACTGCACATTGAACTATTTCGGCCCATAAATGTTTTCTCGATCCACATCCGACCTTCCAAAGCTAACATATACTGCGAATTGCATTGATTGACAGAGGAAATACTCATATATGAGAACGGACTGGCGAGTTTGACATGTGCGTCATACTTTTGGATCAACTGCTATAAAAGCAAACGACTTTCGGTTCATGTTTATACGAGGCTGGCACATTGCCTGCGATTATAACGCAAGCGTATTGTCCCTTCCTCATGGCCCAAAATTACATGCATTTGTTGAATAATCTAGTTCTTTGAATACTCCCGCTGTTCTCCACATTCCTGACGTCACCAGCAGTGCATCTGATCTGTCGTCAGCGTTGTAATCCAAATTTGACCACTGCTCCGAAACACGATAAGCCTGTCTCTGCCTCTGCCTGTGGCCTGTCTGATGCACCTATCGACACGCAACACTGGTGGGCGTTAACCAGTTTTATCTGATCTCAGTCGGCAGATATATCCGCATTCCTCAGCGTTTTGTTGCGCGGTGTGAGTCGGTTGGCTGCTGCAGGTGCCAATCACGTGTCACTTGGGGCAGCCAAGACAACCAGAGACGGCCGCTGGCGGGGCGGTGCCAACCGACGCGATAGTGTTCCGCCCGCCTCGCGTGACTACCACCAAAGACGGTGCCGGTGCCGGTGCCGGTGCCGGTGCCGGTGGCGGCATGACCTGGCTCCACCATGTCATGTGCCTTATCACCGATTAAACAATTAGAGGGACCAACAATGTCACAACGGCGATCCATACGTATGCGAAAGCATTGAAAAGTAAATCCAACTTGTAAGACAAAATGATAAAGAGCGTTATGACTTATGTAGGTATTCACGAATGATAATAATTAGTTTGTACATTTGGTTGTCGTCTCGCATTTTCAAATGCTAATAATTAAATAGTAAATAGTAAATACCCAGAGGGAAAGCTTGTTATCAGATATCAGAGCAGAGCCGTATGGCCATAAGCAGGAAGAACTTAAATCAGATTGGTAATGAAACTGATCATGAGGTATTACCTGCTCGTTGTTTATGTCATGTGATTAACGCGTGTTAGTGATAGTAGCGAGAAATATGTGGCTTATTTTTGCCGGCAACCAGTTTTACATTAGGCGTTTTCACGATGTCTTATTTTGCGCGAAATGTTTTAAAACATTTTAAAATGTTTCAAAATGCTTTAGTTGTAGCCGTCTTCACGATGGTCTAATGCGAAAATGTTTTAACCATCGCCCTACGCCTACGGTCCCGTAGGGCGAGGGTTAAAATATTTTTTTTCGCAAATTAGTCCATCGTGAAGACGGCTACAACTAAAGCATTTTGAAACATTTTAAAATGTTTTAAAACATTTCGCGCAAAATAATCCATCGTGAAAACGGCTATTGTTTTAGTCTTAATATTGCGTACTGCTAAAAGCTTTTGTTCTGTTGCATTGCAAAATGTCTGTCTTCCAGCTTCTACAACTGTCATAACTTTTCACTCTCTTCCGGTATCAATGTTTTGCCATATTTTTGTACCGTTTAACAGTTAGCTCAATACAACATTTAATCCTGGCATCGAACGATTGCATCCTCTTCTTGGACTTGTCTAATGCTTTTGCATTTACCATCTCAAACGTGCGTTTCCAGTCTCACACACGAATAACACCTTGTCTTGCAGGTGCTATGGCGATCCGAGACACAAACAGGTAGACCATGAGCACCTATTTTACCCTTTTACCCGGTCTGCTCGCTCAGTGTTTACCCTTAGTCTCCCAGTTTTACCCTAAATATCAATATTGATGTTGTCACTAGGGTTTTAGTAGAACCTATGTAGTCTGTATCTAAGCTTATGTGGCTAAATGGCCTATAAATGCTTATGTGTCTGCCTGAGGGCGTTCTGAATGGGCCATTAAATCCATTGTGCGGTGTTAAAGGTAAAACACACGGTGGTAAAATAATGATTGCATAATATAATGTTGCTTAAAGCATGACAGCTCAACTACCACCTGATCCTTCTGCTTAGTATGTCGTTTATGGGTCATTGGCCATTGCTATGATGGTCCGTGGAAGTCATTTGCGCTCGGCATGCTTTGTATGATTCTTTGGTGTTAGGTTACAAGAAGCACAAACAGCATTTTTGAACCGGCTCCTTTTCGTTTATTTGGGACTAGAGCGGCTTAGCTGACTGCCTACATGTATCCTGTGTGTCACTCGAGTTGCACCTATATGTGTATATTACGTGTTTACTTGACGTGTTTTGCCGTGCTATTTTTATGAGAGTCATTGTTAATGCAAATTTAGAATAAATCGGCAAAATGTATTCGATAGGGTCAATAGATCCAATTTTAGTTTAGCACGGACTGACCTGGTTCTGAGGTATGTATGTACCTTTTGCGGTCATCCGCGAGATATATCATGTGCTATGTCACCAAATCACATTTTAGCTAGACGTTTCATTATCCATTCAAGCGTGCAAGAACTGCGTGTGCAAGAACAAACAGTGTATCAAGTTATATCATGTTAAAGCAGTGCAAGTTATAAGTTATAAATTATAAGTTACAAGCAAGTTATAATTCAAGTTATAAGCAGTGTATCAAGTCAAGTATGTGCAGGAACTGCAGTGCGTCAAGTTTGACTATCTGCCGTCTAACCGTATGCGACCAACGCAGCGCTACAATGACCACCATCCATTGAGCTGAACCTGCTGATGATCTAACCGGCTGAGTAAGAGGGACGATCCCTGGCACACCATGTTGAGTCCCGATGGCAGCCTTCCCGGCGCCGAACCGATCCTCTGCCCGTCTGAGTCATAGATGAGGCCTCGGTATCTCCGGCGAGGCTGCGTGTTTGGGTTGGCAGCTGAGCCGGCTCCTCCGGGATCGAGGCGCCGCTTCTCGTCTCTCGTTTCACCCCACTCTCATCAGCCGGCTTCCAGTGAACCCCAACCAGGTCACAGCGCGAGCTGACTCAGAACGCCTGTCCTCGCCACAATGGAAAAACTGTCGGGAAGTTCCGCATTAGCTCGGTGCGCTCAGGTCACAGCGCGAGCTGACTTAGAACGCCTGTCTTCGCCACAATGAAGAAACTGTCGACACGTTCCGCATTAGCTTGGTACGCTTGTGGTAACGAAGGCGCGGTACCTGACCCAGTTCCTGAGGACCCAGAGGAAGGACAAGTGTCAGACCACAGCGCGAACTGACTCAAGCGCTATCCCTCTCCTTCTTGTACCCGCTATGGGGAGCCTGTCGACACGTTACAAGAGCACTTGCGCTGACGAAGCATCAGCAGCTTCAGCTCTGTACAGCTATCGTAAGGAACGATCGGCAACGTCTCTCGACGTTTGCGTCGAGGAAGGATCAACCTCCCCTCCCCGCAGTCGTGGTGAGGAGGGAGGCATCGGCACCTGACCCAGTCTGACCGCGACCGAGTCGCTGACTGGTAACCGGAGCGGAGTCAGCTGGTTATGACCGTGCCCGTGTACCAGCGGCAGCCGGCGCTGGTGTAAATATAACTACCGGGCGCGGCGCCGCTGGCACCTGATGTGGACTCAGTCGATACTGAGAGCGGCTGCAGCTGCGATACTGAGATCCAGCGGAGCGGCGCTACCAGGACTGAGGCGAGCTGAGAGGGGTCGCTCGCTATACCTCATCTGAGAACAATGAAGCGAACGCAGGAGCGGAGGTAGATTAGAAGTATGCTGGAATGCTGATAAATTTGTTGGGAAAGCATGAGTGCCAGGATTATTGCATTGCATGTTTGATAGTGCAAGAAACGTTGCCTCAAATATTCCCATAGAAGCACGTATCAGTGCTTAGTGAAATTCCTGTAGCAAAACGATACGATGCAGCTAGTCAGCCACTAACCCATCAGATAGTTGTACGTTGCTACCAACGGTAGAGATGTGGACTGAAGACAGCAGTTGCCCGATATCGTGTGTGTAGTTTCATCAAGCGATCCTTGCACTGGTCGCTTGTGGTGTCTGTCGAGTCCGATGACCAAGCAAGCTGAATTATACCATCCGTTAATGCCACATACACACCATAGACGCTGAAGCTGCACATCCTCCGCTGATGCCGCAGAGACGTGAGCCGAGCTATTGCTATGATGCGCCAGTGGCGCTGGCTATGTCTACATATATATGTGGTGTGTGCTCTAACCGTACTGCCGACTGCGCCGAGTGTCGAGCTCCAGTCGAACTGATGTGCCGTTCCGTATGTTTCTGCTGTGCTGGTGAGGATGTGCTGTGTAACGTGCTGCGACTGTGCTGTATGGTACTGATGACAGCGACTGTGCTGTATGGTACTGATGGCATTCTCTGTGTGTTGTCGACAGGACCGGATTCGTCAGCTGCAGGATGACCTCGAATCAGAGAGGGAGATCCGACAGAGGGTGAGTAGGAACCGATCAGACAGGTCTGACACCGGCTATGTCCAGGGACAGGGAATTACGTACAACAAGTGTGGCTGCGGGAAACATACGGCAAATCCTCTGCAAACAATGTATATTTACAGCGTGCACATTTATTTTGTCACAACTCTAGTTGAGAGAAATTGTTAATTTGTCTTATAATTTCATATTGTTATACCAAACTTCGTCATTCCTGTGTTGTGGCTAGCAATTTCGCTTAGCTCTTAGCTTCCACGGCTATTGGCGGATGATAACTACTGACCGACTTTGACGAACTGACGACTGACGACAGACGGACTGACGTACTGACACTGCTACGACTGACGTCTTACCTCTGTCCGCAGATTGAGCGGGACAAGGGTGACATTAGCGTCCACCTGATCCAGCTGAGGGAGCGGCTGGAGGAGGCCGAGAGCGGCGTCGACGGCCAGGTCAGTCCCCACGGCACCAGGTCACCGGGTCACGAGGTCATTGTGTCATCAGGTCACCGGGCCACCACACTGAGACGCGATTGTCACCAGTTGGTCATTCAGTATCATGGCTTCGGTTGTGGTGGCATGAGTTTCTAAGGTTTCTGAAAAGAACCCTTCCACACAGCCGTCATAAGGGCTACCGGCTAAGGTCATCATTGAAACCACACAGAAGATACACATACCGATCTTCTGCTGATCTCAACCTAGCTCAGACATAGTCATAACATAGCTCTGACAAAGGAACTGCTAAATCTGCGCCATGAGTCTCATAAACATGGAAACATGACACTGAATTATACTGATGCCGTACCGTATTGTCAATATTCCAACTAACGTATTTAGCAATATTGAAATAGTACCAAGGCATGTATAGCAGTACTTGAGCAGTATCATGTCACCTTGATTGCGAATACCACAACGTTTCTTCTGAAATAAAACATGTGTAGAGGCCAGAATCGAACCACCGACCTCGCGATGACTGAGGTCACCCACTAGGCTCTTCACCTAACCCTGAACGCGCGTCTCCCCAGATCGAGATCAACAAGAAGCGTGACGGCGAGCTGATGAAGCTGCGGAAGCTGCTGGAGGACGTCCACCTGGAGAGCGAGGATAACCTGCACATGATGAAGAAGAAGCACCAGGAGAGCATCCAGGACTACATGGACCAGCTTGATGCCATGTCCAAGACCAAGGCCAGGTCAGTGAAACGAATAATGAAGACCTACTGGGTCAATCAACAGTTAAACATCGGCACCAACAGTTGACGTCATGCACGTACGCGACCCTGAGCCACGCAGATTGTCCATCCAGCAGATCGTATCGCAGAGAGGGCTCGTACTTCATGTCTCTTTTAATAATAGCTTTGAATAATTTTTATTTTATTTTATAGTAAGACCAGTTGCAACACAATTTAAGTAGACGGTTTTTGAGTGTGCTGCTCTAAATGCCCTTCCCGTCTGATCCTGCAGGCTGGAGAAGGAGAAGAACAAGTTCCAGTCGGAGCTGTACGAACTTATGAGCCAGCTTGAGGGAGCTAGCAAGGATAAGGTGAGAATCGGTCGAGGAGGGGTACTAAAACCGTGATTGAGAACGTTTCTAGAAAATAAACATTACAAAGTTTAGCCAAATAGTTCCATTGCTTGACATCGATCATAAGAGTCTCTACTTTCTGGAGAAGCTGCAACATAAGCTTATGCATCAGACTGGTCGAAAACATTTTTTTTTACAGATTGGCGGTCACTAACATCACGTGCACTCTTGCCAGCCTCAACTATCCATTACACCTGCTGGTATCAGTGCTGTTCTAACCTTCGGTATTGTCTATCGTTCCGCAGCTCACCATTCAGAAGCACTGTGAAAAGCTCGAGATAACCGTTCACGAGCTCACCATCAAGATCGAGGAGATCAACCGGACCGTGATCGACCTCACCAGCATCAAGACCCGCATCACCCATGTACGTGCCTGACTCACGCCGCAGCGATCACTCAAATCACCAGTGTGACGCCCGAAACGCAGCCCACTATCATCTCCGTATCTCACCGAAACTTACAAGTCACAACAATATGCGTTCCTTTGGTTACGATAGGCATTGTTTAGAGGATATTTCTTGCTGAATAAGTATAGCGTGTCAGCTCGATTTCACTACGCCGTTGATGTATTTTACTGTACTTCTATACCACAGTCGTTCTGCTGTACCTCCCTCTGCGACCCTCCCTGTGCATCCTCCCTCTGCCACTTCAATGACGTGCGCCCTGTCCCGCCCGCAGGAGAACATCTCGCTGACGAAGGACGTGCAGGAGCTGAAGGTGTCCCTGGAGAACATCGAGTACACCAAGCACCAGCTGCAGACGGCGCTCAACGACGCCAACCGCCGCCTCGAGGAGGAGGACAGGGTGAGACAGGAGGAGAGGACAGATGGGGAGATGGAGAGGAGAGAAATAGTAGGGAAAAGGAAAGAGGGAAAGTGGGCTGGTGATTTCTGGAGACAAGAATAATGCCTGAGAAACGCAGGGGATGTAAAAACGCTTCACAACTACGTGAATGTCAAACTCACCTAAAGACTTGGAGACATGTTTACAATTTGGTGTCAAGTGATAGCTTACATGTGCTGAGTTTTTGGGCAGCTGAAGAGTTAACAAGGTTTGTGAACTATCACTCCATAGAACAATACAAACATACATTATTTACATGAACACATTAATACCAAGTTACATGCGTCAATGCTGACGCTTACTCACGAGTTTGAATTGAGTAACGAGTGACGTTTTTCGCTGACCGATACCGCTGACCACTGACCGCTGACCACTGACCAACTCGTGTGCCCCTCCCCAGCGTCGCTCGGCGCTCGAGTCGCAGCTGCACTCGGTCGAGACGGAGCTCGAGTCGATCCGCCGTCAGCTCGAGGAGGAGTCCGAGGCGCGCCTCGACCTCGAGCGTCAGCTGGTGAAGGCCAGGGCAGACGCCGACAACTGGCGCGTCAAGTACGAGAACGAGGCGCTCGCCCGCGCCGAGGAGATCGAGGAGCTGCGCCGCAAGTTCGCCCTCAAGATCCAGGAGCAGGAGGAGCACATTGAGTCGCTGATGGCCAAGCTGGCGCAGGTGGAGAAGCAGAAATCGCGTCTGCAGTCCGAGGTGGAGATCCTCATCATCGACCTGGAGAAGGCCAACGGCACGTGCCGCGAGCTGCAGAAGCGGGTCGAGATGCTGGAGCGCATGAACAACGACCTCAAGGGCAAGGTGAGGCGCGTCGTCCGGTGATGGTGATGATGAACATCGAGTTGGTTCACTATAGTGCCTATCCTCGAATGAATTTGCTAGAATACCATTAAATCGACAAATAATCTCACGGTGTTTTAGCATCGTTTGGAAATGTACGTGTACGGCGGAATTAGGAATAACCGCGCGTGACCTGCCTTTGTTATCAATATCTGCTTCCTGTCGCCTGCCTTTTTACCGGCTTATGTTGGTATTCGGCAGCTATGTCTGAACGGCGTGTCTAACCTGTCTGATCTCCTGTGTCTGCTAGCTCGACGAGCTGGGCGCTCTGTATGACCAGAGCCAGCGTGACAACCGCGCCAAGGCGGCCGAGATCCAGCGGCTGAACGTGGAGAACGACAAGCTGAAGGACCAGAACCAGTCGCTCAACCGCGAGAACAAGAAGCTGGGCGGTGAGTGGAGGGACAGGAGAGCTTTTGGTTCCCGCCTGGCTTAAGATTCAGACAGGGCGCCCGCCTTTCCGATCTCATGTCCGGCAATATATTTAATATTCACCTTGATTATTCTGTATGATTAGTGCTGTAAAATTGCAGTCAATCGTAACACTCAATGCTCTTATGTCTGATAAGGTAGGTGAAAAAAATACGTAGCGTTGCATTTATAATGCAGTTTCACTGATTTCACAATTAGGACACACATGAACTTGAAAATAATATAATATAGTACCTATATTGCCTACCTGTTAAAAATAGAAATAATACACGAACTTAGTGTCGCGCACCTGACTGCACATTATCATCACACTCATCAACATAATCGTATCTATGCCGTTATGCCTCAGATGAGAACCACGACCTGAAGAACGCGCTGGCCGAGCTGACGCGGCGCTACCACGAGCTGGAGCTGGAGAACCGGCGGCTGGAGAACGAGCGACAGGAGCTGGCCGCTGCCTACAAGGAGGCTGAGGCTGTGAGTGTACCAGGTCACGGGGTCACAAGCAGGGACGGGTCCATGGGGGGACTCCAGGGAAATACGTGGGTCACGAACAGCGGCGGAGACAGAGGGATATACAGTGGGAGTTCGGCATTTCTAGAGCCGTACTCAATCAAAAATACCAGTTATATTTGTTTTAATGACTGAGCCATTCATCCGATTAACGAAAATATCCTTTATTAAAGAGGTAACATCAAGCTCTATCCAAAAATTAACTCGCCCAATATGACAGCATAATGCATAGCTGTGTTAGCGACTGACGCCCCGGGAAGCTAGACTGGAGGGGTAGGCTGTACCGCGTAACACCCGCGTTATGCGGAGCAGTCTGCGTGCAGGCCCGAAGGCGCCAGCTCGATGGTTCTTCGCTTTACTAGGTTGTAAACGGGGTTTCGATACTATTCAGGCGCTGTTGCTGTTCGGTATATATTCAACTGTTGAAAAGTCCCATTGTGTTCAATGCTTCACTGCTCAATATGGTACTGTGGCGCCATCTGCAGAAGCGCACCGATGCTGAGTGTGCGGTGCCGCGGCCGTGGACTGGTGTACAGTGCCGCTGTACCTGATGTGAGTGTGTAAGGACCTGAGTGTGCTGCGGCTGAGATGGTCGCTGGGACTGAGTGAAGTAGTATGAGTGATGTAGGACGCGAGTTGATGCTGGCTGAAGTGATGCTGGACTGAGTGAGTATGTATGAGTGATGTGGACGAGTGATTCTGGGCTGAGTGGACTGCTGCGGTATGAGTAGACGTAGCGTGATGGTGAATGTGGGCGAGTGGAGTGCTGGGCTGAGTGATGCTGGACTGAGTGACGTAGTACTGAGTGATGTAGGACCGAGTGATGCTGGGCTGAGTGACGCTAGGCTGAGTGACGTAGTACTGAGTGACGTAGGACTGAGTGCCGCTGGACTGAGTGATGCTAGACTGAGTGACGCAGGACTGACGGGGATGAGCTGTGCGCTGCAGGGCCGACGGATGGAGGAGGCGCGCGCCCAGTCCCTGTCGGCAGAGCTTTCATCGGTGCGTCACGAGATGGAGAAGAGGCTGGCGGCCAAGGAGGAGGAGCTGGAATCTGTCAGGTCAGTCGGGGGTGACGGGGCTGATGACAGGACTGGCACATGCCAATCTGATAGGAATTATCTTGATATATTCACAACCACAGAAGCTGCGGTAAATAATTGGCATCCCCAAAGGACGAGTTTGAGGCTATACTTAAGTGGAAATGACGCACTTAAGGTAGTTATAGGTTAGCGTGGTTGACTTTTGATAGTTATAGCATTATATAACCACCCACATACCTAGCCTGAGTTTCGCCAAATGACTTTGGCCACCAAGAAGACGTTGCCGGTCTCCCAGAACGACTCCTGTGAGTAGACATCATCACGACATCATCATCATCATCATCGACATCATCACGACACACGACATCATCATCTGTCTGAAACACCAACACCGCCCGGGGCCATGGTCAGGGCGGGGGGGGGTAGACGACTGAACGGTATGTGGCCGTAACCTTCCGCCGGTGACAGCCGGCCGTTCCCCCGGTGACAGCCGGCCGTTCCCCCGGTGACAGCCGGCCAGAGATGAACAGATGGCGCCCTGTGCCGCCAGCTCCTAAAATAGCCACGAGCAGAGCTGAGGCAGCCGAGATGGCCCGCAGGTGCAGGTATTATTAGCCTCTGCTGAATGAACCGGCGCCAAACTCAGACCAGCTAACTGTTGGCGTGTTGCGGAGACCATTTACTACGTTCCGAAGATCGGAGCTTACGAAAGGATGGACGTTACAAGCCGTATTTTTTGTTTTACAATCTGAAGAAGTGAGAGGCAAGGAAATCATTCAAATGCTTCACTTATATTGCGTGTCATATAGCTGTGGAACTACACATATTTATATTGGAGAAATATTTGAATTAAAAACGAAAATCTTGTCAACATAAACGCAAAATTAAACGAAAATTAGTCCAGAGACAAGCTTCCAGAACAAAGTTAGTAAAAGAAGCAAGCAAAGCGTTGGTGCACCTGCCAACATGGGGAATTGGAGTAATAAAGCCTGAGTGATAGGCCATGTGTGTCCGTGACCTATCAAAGTCATACCATAGAGATAAACTGACGTCGAATTTATGTGTGTCTATCTAATATTTTTTGCATAATATCTCCCACATATTCTTTTATCATTCATATTGACATACATCTGATGAACCTGAACACCAGAAGCTCCTCTCTGTCCTCCGGTGCGAGGTTCACTCGTTTGTCCGTCTGATCTGTGAACATTAGCGAGCGGTGATGTGTTGGGAGGTGGCGCCGGCCAGTCCGCACTGCAACTGGTAACGCGCTGGACCAGCCTCAGAGGTAAAGTACACGTGACTCATAGGTGAGGTGAACGCCCGCGGCTGACGCGGGTGATGGAGGGCAGTGACGTCATACGGTGTGAATGTCAAGGGGAGGGAGAGTGCAAGGTCAGGAGGGGAGTTATCGGAGAGCCTCTCGCAGAGAGAGGGTCGAGAGGAGGTCGTTAAGGGCGGGTGGAAGGTCAGGAGGGGCGGTTCAGGGCGAGGTGGAAGGTCAGGAGGGGCGGTTCAGGGCGAGGTGGAAGGTCAGGAGGGGCGGTTCAGGGTGAAGCAGAAGGTCATGGGGGCGGCGGTGAGGTCGCAGCACAAGAGCTGACAAAATAGTCGTCGACCTACGGGTGATAAAGAAGCAACCAATTACCAAAAAATACTAATGAGATGTTATCATGATACTGTTTAAAATTTTAGTGAAAGTAGTTTTGCCCATTCCATCAATGCGCAAAGTCAAAGCACATTGAGTCATTGCTTAGTTTGCAACTGGCGACTTGGCGACTGATAACGTTGTTTGAAAGTTTATCTAGTTCATAGCTGCGGCCTGCGACTTCGAGCGATGATAAAACCACCTGTTGGCGCTGATCTCCGCAATGATCGTGCAAACAAAATCCGTCGAGCTCAGGAACCCGCCTCTGGGGTTTCTAACGAATGGCACAAATGCCATTCATCAGTTGGCCCCGCCTTCTCGGCTGACTCAGCGCCGGATACTGCGCCGCCAAACGTCACGTCAGCGCCAGAAGCGAGCGCGCTGCGTCACATTCCCGTCACCGCGCGCAGCCAAATGCCGCAGCGGCGCCAGAATCCGTACCGGCGCAATGCCGAGTCGCTGACCGGCTATTCCTGGGTGCTGTTGATGTCACACGCTCCGGACGCTCGCCAAGGTCAGGTCCGATCGCAGGGAACGCCAATCGCTGCGTCCACCCGGCTAACTGCTCAGTC
Organism: Semibalanus balanoides; assembly: GCA_014673585.1. Lineage (NCBI taxonomy): Eukaryota > Metazoa > Arthropoda > Thecostraca > Balanomorpha > Balanidae > Semibalanus > Semibalanus balanoides. The sequence continues at coordinate 23,885 of VOPJ01000246.1, forward strand.
GCAGCCAGGGGGCATCTCAGAGCGGAACTGAACCTCCGAGGAGCCTCTGAACCTCCACTGCCGCCAGTCGCAGCCAGGGGGCATCTCAGAGTGGAACTGAACCTCCGAGGAGCCTCTGAACCTCCACTGCCGCCAGAAGCGATAGATAGTCCTACAGATCGCCACCAGTTTCAACAGTGAAGACCGTAGCCTGTGGGCGTGGAGATACTGTGAGATCGTGAGATTGCTAGCGAGGGAGTCGAAGCACAGCCAGCTATGTACAGCCCGCCGTACGTCAACCCGAGCTTCGCGCACACCTGCCGCCACTACGAGTGTATCGGCGCCAGCGGTGGCGGTGGCTGTGGCGGTTGGCGGTGGCCGGTCAGCAGCCACGCGCAGCAGCCGTCCGTCGCAGCTGGCGGCTGAGCAGCAGCGCGCTGAGCAGCTGTCACACCAGCAGCGGCTGATTCGCGCCGCTCTGGACCGCGCCGCTCATCTGACCGCGACGCGGAGGGATGGAGGCTGGTCAGAGCGCGCTGGACAGCCGGCGGCGTGGAGAGACGGAGGCTGGTCAGAGCGCGCTGGACAGCCGGCGGCGTGGAGAGACGGAGGCTGGTCAGAGCGCGCTGGACAGCCGGCGCCGCGGAGAGACGGAGTGTCGCCGGCCGGCCGTCTCCTGCTGGACGACGCCCGGCGCGCCGCGCAGCTGCTGAGACAGCAGGAGGAGGAGCTGGAGCAGAAGTGGCTTCGGGAGCGGCAGCGGCAGGAGCGGGAGAGGGAGCGTCAGGATCTGGAGTGGGAGCGGGAGAACGCGGCGCGGCGGCGCGGCGGGCAGCGGCGGCGGCAGATGACGCCTGTCTGGGATGAGGACGTCTCGTATTACTGACGGACATGACTAATATCCAGACTGAGGTGGCGAGCCGGAGTCACCGTGCGAACTCAGTGTTTCGGTAATCTGTGCGGTTTTTGTTTAGCCTCACTGCGAGAGTTTATGTTTATGGGCTGGTGTATGTTTGCGAGCTGGTCGCTGTTCAAGCCCTTCGGCGATGATCAGACAGTCGCTATCTTTTCGCGGAAAGTGAATCAGTATTGGTGTAGTTATTTTGTGTTGTGGCTTTAGGTTTAATTAAGCGATCCGCTAGACATTCAAGTATGATGAGTAGGTAACTTTAAGGATACATTACCGTCCAGCAATGTTCCGAAGACAAGATACCGCGCGAAGAGCTGAACGGTTAGCTAACTCTGATTCGCGAGGTCTCGTCGTTGGATGAAGGATCACTATTTTATGTGTCAGAAGATGCGTTGGCGTGCAGTGTTAAGGTCCTGACTCATCAGTCATGACCGAAGACCGAAGCAGTTATCGCCGAGAGCTATCGGAGCGTTACGATCTTCCACGAAATGAAGATATTCGCACAATTGTGAAAGGTCATGAGGACGGGATATGAGCTGGCATATGCAAATGCACTCGTAACAGTCTCCGCGATAAGGTTGCAACCATAGCATGGGTAAGTTCCAATGGAATTGCAAGTAAAGGTAACCGGACAGCAGTATATGATTCATACATAATATGCCCTATATAATGTGCACTGTGCAGTGACCGTGCTCATGTCGGTGACTATTTTCAGCTGTCACTGCTGCATAACAATATGAGTGGGGCTAAAAGCAGAACCATTGACTGTTCGTCTTTAGCGAAAGTGGTCGTTCCTGACCGTCTCTCCATCCATTCCACAGGAAGACACATACGCCAGCAATAGCAGCTGTTTGTCTAATACCTTTGTTTTCCCCTCTCACTGCCTCCGGTCCTGTCTGTCCGCATTTTGATGTTGCCGATACGTGATGTTGTCCATATCTGACTTGGTCCGTCTGTCTGCCGTATTGACTGTCGTTTTCGTCTGAAGTCCCACGGAAAAGACGTGACCACTGACAATTAGCACCTGTTTACTTAAACCTCCGTTTTTATTTCCGTCTCTGACCCATCCTCTGTTGTCTCTCTGTCTCTGTCTCTAGCCACTTCTGACCGTTGCCTGTCTCTCTCTATCCCACAGGAAGACGCTGACGCTGGAGATTGAGCAGCTGAACGGCCGGCTGGCCGATGCCGAGGCCCGCCTCAAGTCAGAGGTCCTCCGCATCAAGAAGAAGATGCAGATCACCATCACCGAGCTGGAGATGTCACTCGACGTCGCCAACAAGAACAACATCGAGCTCCAGAAGCACATCAAGAAGCTGTCACTGCAGGTCAGAGACGGGGGCCAGAGTGCTGGGATGATACGTGTATACAGTTCCCGTTTGGTTGATAATTTATCAGAGATTAAGTACTCGTTTCAGCATTTTTGCAACTATGGCTAAACATCCCGATCATGGAACAGTCAGGCTGAACTTCTAAAAACCTCCATTCCACCCTGTTGGCGTTTCAGACTCTCCCGTCTATTTCCGCTCACCTGAGAAGAAGCTGAGAAGAAGCTGCGTGCTGACCGTGCTATGACCGTCTAACCACCGTTGTTCCACGCTCTGACAGTATCCGAACCCCTCTGTGCCCAGCTGACGGAGCTCCAGGCGCACTACGACGACGTTCAGCGCCAGCTGCAGGCCACCCTCGACCAGTACGGCATCGCCCAGCGGCGTATTCAGGCACTCTCCGCCGAGTGCGAGGAGCTGCGCGGCAACCTGGACCAGGTACGTCTGTCTCCTCGGCCGGGAGACACCGGTACGTCTCGACCGCCGAGAAAACGCCTCTCACCGGCGGTCTAAATACATTCCAAATACCTACCTGAGTACGCCAATAGTAAATGCATTTATTATAGTGGACTACAAGACAAGGGCTGGATCGTGCCACTCATGCCAGTGCTCAAGTTTTTTTTCCTTCTTCTTGAGTGAAATAAAATGTCACACAATTATGCTACACGCACCTGATGTAGATAGCCACAGAACAGGGAAGGAGCAAACACCAAGTTCTCTTTGTCGACGTTCGTCGTCTCTGTGTGCAGGCTCAGCGCCAGAAGCGCGCCGCCGAAGAGCTGGTGGAGGAGTTCCGCGTGCGTATCAACGAGCTGCAGACCATCAACGTCAACCTGACCAGCGTCAAGAGCAAGCTGGAGCAGGAGCTGGGCAACCTCACCGCCGACTACGACGAGGTCACCAAGGAGCTGAAGGTCAGTGAGTGGTTTGGGTCAGCTGGTACCGCGTGGAGGTCATGGCAGGCCATCTCAGGGGCCTCCTCCTCCTCCTCCATCTCTTTCTCATTCCTCTTCTGTCGCTGTCTCCACATAACATGGGTGCTATGATGGCAGTGTTCGAATGTGTTTGCTGCATGGCCGGCGATGTGCCTCTGGGTGTTATCGCTTGCAATAAGGCGACACCTCATGGCAGATGTGCTTGGATGTGCTTGCTTGGACAAATGTGCTTGGATTTGAGTAGCGACTACTTCCTGGGCATTGTCGATAGCCTGATCTGATTGCGACAACGGGAGTAATATGAAGGGAGAAACAGTTCAATGATCAAATTTGTTAACAGTCCAATCTCTTGCAAGATAGAAGGAGTGACTAGTTCACCGTACTCTCGCTCTCCTCTCTTCGTGCAGTAATCGCTAACCGGCCTTCCCCTCCCACACGCACAGATGGCCGACGACCGGTGCATGAAGGTGCAGAGCGAGCTGAAGCACACCGTCGACATCCTGAGCGAGGAACAGGTGCGCATCGTCAAGATCGAGACCATCAAGAAGTCGCTCGAGGTTGAGGTGAAGAACCTCACCATCCGGCTGGAGGAGGTCGAGGCCAGCGCCATCGCCGGCGGCAGGCGCGTCATCAGCAAGCTGGAGGCCAGGGTGAGTGCAACGGAGTAAAGCGGGGACGGCGGGGTGGAGCGGGGGAAAGTGAGGACGGCCGGGGTGGAGCGGAGTGAAGTGGGGACGAGAGAACACGGGACAGCGGAGTCGTTGGTGTAAGACATGGCGATGGGAGGGTTGGCAGTCACAGTCACATCGATGACCGCTCATAACTCGTCCAGACACACGATCTTCAGATGTGATGACCGAGGTCTCTGCTCCACGAGATCGTGGCGTTCCTCCTACAACCTGTCACAATCCCAAAGTGCCCGTCCGCTGTTGCACCTGCCTCCTCGTGGGACCTCTATCTGACGCTGTTGACCTCTGACGGCAGATGCGTGACCTGGAGCTTGAGTTCGACAACGAGAAACGCCGTCACGCCGAGACCATCACCGTGCTGCGCAAGAAGGAGCGCAACGTCAAGGAGCTCATGGTGCAGATGGAGGAGGACCAGGCCAACATCATGCTCCTCAAGGAGTCGCTCGACAAGAGCTCGCAGAAGGTACGTGCGTGGGGGATGACAGTGGATTGCAGTGGTGAACGGTGTACGGAAAGTGACTCTTGAGTAGGGAGTCGTGAAAAGGTTGGGTAGATGAACTTATTAGAAATAAAAACTCAAAGATTTCGCGGACAGTGAATGCAGAAGTGCAACTGTCCAGTGTACACGCAGAAATAACGCAACATGCGTCAGAATATCTAGTGAACATCACACAGCAACGATCTCGGAGTACGCGCATTCACTTCGAGCTTCAAAATATGTTCTCGAATATCGACGATTCTCTCTCGCGTCTAACGCCACAGCCAGTGACTCTGACGACCTCGCAGGGCCCGACACCACTTCTTACACCCATTTCTCTGTCCACAGGTGAACCTGTACAAGAGGCAGCTGGCCGACCAGGAGGCCACCTCCGCGCAGAACATCAACCGCGTGCGGCGCTTCCAGCGCGAGCTCGAGTCGGCCGAGGCGCGCGCCGAGACCGCCGAGGGCAACATGAACATGATCCGCACCAAGCACCGCAGCTTCGTGACGCAGTCGGCCGTGCCGGGAGGCTCCATTACCGTGGTCCAGGAGTCGAGGCATCACTATGCCGAGGAGTAGGTGGACGGCGGGCCGGGTGGACCGACCGCGCCGTCACGGCGGGGCTGGGCGCCGCAGCGGCGCGGCCGATCACCGCTCTCTCCCTTCCTCCTCCTTCTCTTTCTCACTCCTCTTCTGTCGCTGCCTCCATACAGCTCCGACGCACGCGCATGTACCGAGTCTCTGTTCCGCAGGCGGGCGGTGGAGGGTGGGGCGGCTCGCCTCGAGGGCCCCCGCCCAGCCGCCCGCCGACACGAACCGACACGCTCTCTGACTGAATAATTCGTGACACGTACGAGATGGGTCGTAATAAAACGAAAAAGCGTGACGAAATTGTGTTTGAGGGGAAAGTGATGAGAGGCGTTGCGGGAGGATATGGGACGTTGAGAAGTAGCATGCATTTGCGACAGAAATAGTAAACGGTATCCGACGGCAGAAACAATTTAAAGAATTCCTACAGCAATTAGATAAGCCCAGAGAGGACATCAGTGACTCATCGGGTGGATACTGGGTGACATATGACAACCACAACCACAGGAGAACGTATTTAAATAGGCCCTCAGTCAGACATAACAAGTTTGAACATCGAAGTGCCAAAGTTTAATTATGAAAATTATATAAGCTAGTTCACAATTGTCACACAATCTCTTGAGCAAAATGTCAGTGTGACTGAGACACTAGCGGATCCAGGGGGCGGCAGGGGCGTTAGCCTCCCCCATATTGCCTGAAATTGACGAAATTTGACATATATTCCACTGTAGAGGGAAATCTAATTACTTTCACAAAGCATATTTGTCTTAAACCGTTCCAGTAATGAACAAGAAGCCAAATCGAGAGTTTTTCGAAAAAATTTGAATGAAACTTTTTTAAATTTAGCCCCCCCATGCCCAGGTTCTGGATCCGCCAGTGTACTGAGCAGCGTTCAGGCTGTTTGGAAGATTATACATAAAACCAACAGACAGGACGGAAAAGACATGTATTTGGAGCATCCACAATCAGCCTTGGTTATTACAACTCCACAAAAATGTCAAACAAACAAAGACAAAAGGTATAAAGCAGCAGCATCGTAGATAAGGTACAGGCGTAGTAAAGATGCGAACAGAAAAAAATGCACTTAGGACAAAGGGCAGCGTTCGGCATAGCAGTT